>JAOYNN010278838.1:0-10261 GCA_025770095.1 Goniobranchus kuniei
TACTGGGGATGTGTCTTCTTCTACAAATCAGAAAACTATGTCATGTAGGAACCTTATGGATACTTCATAGTGAATTTTCTGTTCTTTATCTGTTTCCAACATTTTGGGGGTTATTTGTTTCATATGAGGGTAATGTAAGTCACAATGGCTTTTAAAAAAAATTTTGTGAGGGTGAAATTTGTCTTTTTATAAAAATTCATTTAAAAAAAAGACTGAAAGAGCTAATGTAAAAACAAAATTTTTCCTAATAAAGTATGATCTATAAACTTTATCTTCCTTAAGTTTTATTGATCTAGCTTTGAAAATGATATTTGGAAGATTTTTTTTAAAAACATCCAAAAACGCCTGTAGTGAACGGCTTAGAGGGTCAAAATGGCCAGTAGTGAGAGAGTTAAAGGTTAAAAGTGTAAGTGCAATGGAAATATTCTTCTTACTAATCTTATTATTTTTATCTTTTCAAAATTAAAGCGAAGTGATTTACCTCTCCTGTAATTAGATTTTATCCTCAATCTTCATTGCTATGTGCTTTCCAAGTATTTTTGTTTGGTTCACTGAAATTCTCAAATCATTACAATCTTCTTTTGTACAATGATCAGGCTGAAACATCATCACAAGAACATGTCAGTCCCAAAGTTGTCACCATAGAAGTTGAGGCAGATTCGTCAAAAGAGGACAATGTAGAGGAACCTGATGTTGATTTGTTTCGTGCCATTTTTAAAAATTCAGACTCGGAGGATACTGAAGACAGCACTGAAGAGGTGGATAAGGAAGCGATGAAAGATGATGGGGAAATGAAAGAAGAAGAATCTCAATTAAGTTTGAAAGAGGGTTCATCTGATAAACATATACAAGGTTTGTATGCTTTGTGAACTTTTAGCATTCTTTTCTTTTTCACATAAATAGCTGGTTAAACAAAAAATTAAATTGAGAAAAAAATATAATTGAAGTTAAGTTGAATTTTGCCATTATAGCGAAGTGACAAGGCTGTTAGATCCAAGCTGAAGCTCAACAAGTTGCAGGTACAGATCTCAGTTTTGCTTTTTGCCTGGTGGTCTTTTATCTGAAATTTTCTTTGCTATGCTACTTTGGCTTCTGATTGTTGGAATATTTATCTGCCAAAGTGTTCAACTCAGCTGATTACAATTTTCGTCAAGCATGAGGCTGGGGCCGCCCTTCCGCTGGGAACACAGCAGGTGCTTCAAAACTGAAAGCTCTTAAAATTCAAGCTGATTTTTTCAAATGCCTATAACATTTGAGGGACTCAAAGGCTTGTGTCACCTGCTTTGTTTTTGAGAGAGAAAGAGGAGAGAGAGGAAGTGGAGCGGCACTCATATACAAGGGAAGTTATACAATATGATTATGGTGATAAATGCTTGTCTTGTAAATAAAATAGTTTGAGTGGTTTGCATTTAAACAATTGCGTGCTGACCATGCTAATTTTGTGTGCTAAAATAAATAATGCAGGGTTTTTTTTAAAGTTTGAGCAATATGTAACTTGTCTGGAATATGAGTTGGTATTTAGATAAGTAATGGCAGCATCTCTATACTGAATGCAACCCACATGGCTTTCAAGTGTCAAAAAGAATGAAATTTCAGTATTTTAAGCTTTAACAAGCTTAGCTGTAATTTTTTAAGTGAACAAGTGAAAGCTTTCTCTATGTTCATCTGAGGATTAAAGTGTAATCGATGTTAAGTGCTTTACATATTCATTGCTCAAGGGTATAAATGCCGCTGCATCTGGATAAAGATAAAAGTTATAGTGTTTTATTAATGGAGCTGCAGAATTACTGATTGTGCATGATTTATCTGTCTTCCGGCATTTTATAATATTTTTTAGTGCTTCTAAATACATAGCCAACTTATCTGCATCTGAGCGAATTGAAGGAGCAGTTGAAGCTAAAAGCATTTACCAAAAATATATAAGGTGACATAAAACCCCCAAATATGTAACCATTGATAAAATTTGATTCACTTTGTCACTATCATTGTCTAAAAGAAAACTCTATTTTGTGATCAACACATGTGTCTCTACATCAGTATCTAGATCTAGATAAGAAGTTTGTGTGAAAATTGGCATACATGAAAGAGATGCTTTTTAATCATAACCACTATCCCCTGAGCTCTGTGAATCACTTGTATAAGTAGGAAATTGTTTATGGACTATAAGATTGAAGGAAGGGACATCTCACTTTCTAAAGAAATTGAAGCAAAGAATGAGGAAAAGAGAATACCTCGTTGAGACCAGGCTTTTTCTACTATCCACTTTTCCCCCACTTCCATCAATGAAGATCATCAGAGGAGCTCCTCTTCTTTCCTTTGCAGTATGTGCTTTGGAAAGTGATTCTTGTACTTTTGTGGAATAGTTCAAGCCATTTTAAAACAAAACATCCACACATACATGCCAATACAAGAGCATTGATTGATTAAGGAGAAATGAGGAACTTGAAACAGGGATGATAGGCACAGATAGGAGATAAAAGCATGCATAGATGGCTGGCAATGGACTATTCTTTCTGCTCCCTACTAGAGATCTCCCAGGACAAAACACCAAATTAAAATCAGTGACCGATCTTGAACTAATAAGATTCATATAACAAGACAGAAAGAAGTGGTTTGCTTTCACAACAGAAATCAGAGAAATGGCCGAAGCGGAAGGCTCTATGTCAAGTAAGTCATTAGAGAATCCCGTACGATCTCATGCAGGCTAAATCATGTACTGAAATACTCAAAACCAAATGTGGTTATTTTCTCTCATGGTTAGGTGCCCATAACATCTGTCATTCAACCTCAGATACCTTTGCACTCACTTTGACATGAGTAAAATCTTATAAATTAGTCTTTTTCAAGGCCGTACATCTGTAAGTGTATACATTCTAACAATTTCTTTCTGTACAGTTTAATGTGAGGTTTTCATTCAATTTCATGTATTTTATATTTCAGATATTAAGAGGAATAATGTTGAACCAGATCCACAGCTCAGCATGTCAGATTTAAGAGGATTTGAGGCCAGTACAGAACAAATGACAAACCCCTTTGCCAGTGTCTTCAAGGATTCAAAAAACAAAAGCAGAAAATCTGGTCAAAATCAGAAATCTGTGTTCAGTGTTTTAGAAGATCTCAGTGACAATGAAAAGGACAAAGATAGACAGAGCAGTGAAGGTGAGGTTGAAAGTGTCATGTTTCTAGGATAGTTAGAAACAAATGAAATAAGAAGTTACTATTTTTGTGAACACTCTGAATAAGCCCAATCCATATTTTCCTGAACATATCCTATTCGCAATGTTTTGTCATCTGTGAGAATTCGCGTCACATTTTGAGAACCTTTCTCCCCATTGGAATGTGTTACAGAGAGAATGATTTTTTCCCCAGAGCGTTTTCCAAAACATAAATTGTTACCTAATTTTTCACGTGATCATTGAACAAAGTTGTAATTCCACTTGCGCTTTCTTTTTGTACTGTCATAAGTTGTAATCACCTGAGCTGGGCCTCCAATCGGAAGTCTGATGTCACTGTACCTATCTGGTTTTTCTTTCCATGGCCAATAGTTTCATGGGGATTGACTGCACTCAACATCAGAAGGTGTATTTGAAAAAGCGGGGGCAAAACATTAAGGCAAGATCTGAGCAGAATGGAATCATAGGACTTGGGTTTCCAAGTGTTCGGGAAAAATAAGGTCGGCCATTGAAACATGTTTGGCAAAGTACTGATATGATTAACGCTTGTTTAAAAACAAAACAAAATCTTTTTTTCTCCAGGTAAGAAATTAAAGGAATTATACATTATTTGTATAATAAAGTAGGAGTAAGTGTGAGAACATATCTTTCTAAAGTATACAATCAATTAATTCCTTTTGATTAACTTCATTCTCCCCTTTCTATTGACCTCTTTCCTCTGGTCATACTAGTTCCTGTAATAAAGCTTGCTTTATGAAGTTTATTTGTTACTGTCATATTTTTAAGTAATGTCAATCCATTATTGTTTTCAGTGGAATTTCATGACTCTGTAGGTTATTTGATTCTCATTGATTCCTGTTTTTGTTATGAGGTACTGTAAAGTAAAGAAAAGTTAGTCCCATACCCATGACTGAGTGTAGGGGAATTAGGGGTAGAGCCCTAATTATACTACGCATAAGGCATAATGTGGTAGTTTGCCGTCGCTTTCCACGCTGACTTTATTTTCGCCAAGTCTAGAAAGACCTAGCTACCCATTTATACTGCTTGGTAAACAGGGGGCCCTGAAAAAAAAAACACTGCCCGGCTGGGTTTGAACTCGGGCCACCTCGCATGGTTGTCAGCCGCTCTACCAACTGAGCTGCCGGGCCACCTAAAGAGGTATTGATGATTGAATAATATGTGGGCTGCAAGACTTCCTATTTTGGAAGTCACCAGATATGTCTACAAAACCAAATCTCGGTCATATTTAAGAGTAACAGAATAAGCCTTTGTTTAAATCAATAAGGCTAAGTATTAGTCCTTTTCAAGTTGAATCGGCTCATTGGGCCGGAGATTATCCCGATTTCCATAGCATGAGGCGAACAGTGACAGATTTTATAAATCATTCTTTGCATAGGATGTTAGTCTTTTGCAGAGTACTTTTCCAGCCAAAGCTGAGCCCATTTTTTCCACCTGGGTCTAGTAAAGCAACTGAGGTAAATTTTCTTGCTTCAGGAAAAATGCACGTGTCCTTAGCAAGATTCAGACCCGATGCCTCTCGGACTGCAGGCCTATGCTCTACCATTGAGCTACAGCGCTCCCTAATACTAAGTAGAAGGTTATTTAAAGTCGTTAAGTATGAAATGCATTATGTATTATATGTGTTTTATAATTTGTGTGGATTTCTGTCAATGTACATTAGTGTTAGGAGTATTTTTGTATTTTGTGTTCTGCAGGTGTTTTGTTCTCCCCACTTTAAATGTATGAAACAGGGAAGATAGTCCTAATGTACGAAAGACAAAGATAAATACTAATGAAATCAGAAAAGGACAAACAAGTGAGAGTGTTGTGTCCCATTTGTACCATAGTTCAAAGTGATTTGAATTGAAATCTTTTGTTATTACACTGTGAAAATATTTCCTAAATGGTAGCTAGGTCTGAATAGATCTTAATAGTTGTTTTGTGTGGTACAGGGGTAGGGTTAGGCTTTGTTAGTGTTAAGGTAAGAGTTTGTTAACCCTAGGGTTAGGATTTGTTAGGGTTAGTTTACTGTTCTTTCCCTGTTTCAGGTACCACTTCAAAAATCTGTCCTAATTTCCATCTCAGCCATCATTTCATGAGCCGAGATTTTTGTTTACACTGATTTTGTCAATCATCTCATTTGTTTACACAATTGTTATTCAGATGTAAAAGTCACATAATCTTGATTGAATATTGATCTTATGTTCTTGTTAATTTTCCTCAAGAAACTTCAGAGATGTTTGGACCTAGTCTTCCACCTCCCCTCAATATCAGTTCCTCAAATGATTCATCAATCAACTATCAAGGTTTGTATGAAAAGTCTTGACAAAAGTCATCTTGTTGGCACAAGAAAATGTAATTTAAAAAATATATTTAAAAAAATTGTGGAGAGATGAGAATTTACAGTTTACATTTAAATTTAGAGATTGATTTGTTTCATACTGAAAGTCTGGGAAAAAAACAACAAAAATTGTTTGGTTTGAAGGCTTGTAATATTCCTTTAGAGGAGAGTTTCAAGACAAATCTTAAAACATACTTTAAAAAACTTTTAATTAAATAGGCAATAAATCTTTTGTTATGTACTTCTGTAATCCCTTTGTAATTTACATACTGCCAGGTTATAAAATGTATTATTTACTTGTATGTGATTAAATTTATCATGCATGTAAGTGCTGCTGTTGAATGTAAATAGATTAGGAGTAAAAGAAATGATGTTTCATTATTATTACCAAATGATTCTTTTCAAACATAAAATAGACTTAATAAAATCTTTTATTATACTCAACATTTCTTGCCGATTTTTGCACTTCAAGGATTAGATGGTAAGGAACTGTTAGCTGGCATTTCTCCAGTGATCCCACTCATCTGGCCATCCCTTGAATTTGTACAAGGGCAGGAGCATGATCATTTTCTCATCATGTACCATCTGTCTGGAACACCATTGCACAGAGCATTTGGAAATTCAAAGCACTCTGTTTTTAAGAAATCTTTAAAAACTTTTCTTTTTTAAATTCTTGTATGATTGGATGTATGATTTGTGTTGTGTGGTAGTGCATATTGTAAGCGCCAAGAGCCTTATGTTTCGAGGATACTGTGGGCTGTATAAGTGTCTATGTTGTTATTATTATTATTATTATTATTATAATAACAAGATTAGTGTATCATCCTTTAAATATCTTGGAGTAACCTTAACCAAAGATGGGACAAGCATAAAAGAGATATGGGCACGACGTGATGGTAATCTCAGCAATGGTGAGACTGAACAAACCATGTAAAAGCTGAATGAGCTTAAATGTCAAAGTCAGATTACAGTAGTCTCTCGTATATCAATACTCCTGTATATGGGTGTGAGGTATGGACTGTGTCAACTGACACAGAAAAACCTATAAGAGCTTTTGAGAGCAAAAGCCACTGGAAATTGCTAAGGATGTCATACACAGGACATCATACTACTTAAGATGTGTTTACTGAAGGCAGTAGTAGGTAGATAAGAGCCATTGCTGTCAATTGTAAAATGAAGAAAACTAGCTTGGTTCAGCCACATTGCACGTTTGATTGTTTGTGCACAACCATAAATTAGGGCACTGTTGAAGAACTACGGAAAAGAGGATGACAGAAGAAAAAGTGGATTGATAACATCATGGAATAGATGCGAATGACATTGGAGGACATCGTCGACAAATCCAGAGGGAGAGATGAATGTCATCCCTTAAGTCCCCCTGATGATTGTTGTATCATGTGAGTGAGTGAGTGAGTGAGTGAGTGTGAACTATGGGGTGCTTTAATTTCCTTTCTTTCCTGATGGTATCCACCTCAGTCCACTTTTGTTTATTGGAGGTGAGTTTAAAAGGGGTATGTAAAAAGACATAATTTAATTTTACCCCTTGTAATTTTTATTTTTCTACATTTCAGTGCTACATTTCCATGAGATGGAAAAGAAGAAACGGAAAGATGGCGACCGCTGGAGGGAAAGAAGTTCAGAGCAAGTGAATGATAAAAGCAAGTTGAAGAAGGCAAAACGGGTAATATATTCACTTTTTGCCTTTATTTAATTTGTGTCAAATTTTAAGTTTTTGTAAGCTCTGTGGTGAGACATTTTGCCCTTTAATTCTTCTTGGCTGTAATTTTTCCCCGAATTTTCAGGTGTTGACAGCAAAAACCATGTGATATCTCACAAACCATAAGAGATAACACCATAAAATATTTTTAAAAAAAACTCAGCAATGAATGCAGATTATAAATAAGCAAAGAATCAGGCTCAAAGTTGAAAAGTTGCCATGAAAAAATCTTCATACATATTTTTTTTCCAGTGCAAAAATATAAGACAAACGACGACACTCACTATGACCCAGGGGATGTTTGCTGTTCATTTATTACTCCAAAGGGGGTCGATTGCAATCTATATTCAATTGACAATATTGCATAAAAATTTCAGGTCTATCCAATTATTTTTTGTTGTATTTTACATAGATTTCAAACATGACGAAGGAAAAGGCTCAAGGACAAAAAAACAGCCAAATTTCATCGGGGCATGAAAAGTATACATTTCATCTAACTGGATCTAACATATAATATCTCCACGTCTATATTTTAGTTTGTTTGTACAGGTCTAGATCTAGATCTACCTTACTGCCGTACAGCGAAGATGGTGCATATATCCATTAATTCCTGTTACTCGTAATCAGAAAATTTCAGTGAAAAGCACTGCTTCAATGGTGTTCAAGACACTTTTCTGACTCTGGTCATCTGACTGAAGATATATGCCGGATGAATAAAACCTAGATGTAGATTTAAATCCTTATGGCACAACTGACGTGATATGATTGGTACTGGGGGAATGAGGTGGGTGACAAGTTCTGTGAATAATGTTTATGGAAATAAACTAGCATCATGATTTTTGTCTTGTTACCTCTGCCTTATATGTCAACTTCATGGCTATTAAATCCTAGAATAGTCACATAGGTCACATAGTAACTTCTGTTGCGTCAGGGAGATTTTAACCCTTTTACTGCCAAGGATATATCACTATGGTAACATCCCTGTGCCAGAGGTTCATTAGGCCTAGCACCTCTTTCACTCGAAGTAGATCTAGATCTAGATCTAAATCTTATTGATGAAGGTTTTGAATCGAAGCTTTGACTTTGAGATCTAGATCTAGTAAACTTGTTGTTGCCTCCTGCCGTCACAGCTTGATTTAGATTTAGATCTAGATCTTCATGCCTAGCCAGAATGTCTTTGTTAGGGTTAGATCCAGATCTGGTGGTGTTGCTGCCAGTATCTAGATCTAGAACTTCAACCCTGCATCGAGGCAAGAAATCATCCTCTCCGTAACTCTCCTCACCACTAACATTAGCCTCGTTACGTTCAGTCATTCAACATTTTTTTGTAAAGCTTCGACACCTGTAAACAGTGGGCAGTGGCTTCTTTGTCTGTCTGCCATTGTAAGGAAAGTTCGAGATGAGGCGTTGGTAGATCAAACAGGAAAAACAGCTCTACAAAATTTCACTGACACAAAGAAATAATTATCAACTGAATCAACTTCACTAACCCTTCACTAACAATATGAAAGAGTTTTATGCCTTGATTCCATTCTTAAATAGAAGAATAAGTGTTGCGTCATCGGCCTGTTGATTCCACGGGCCTATGACACATAGGTTAAGAATATAGGCCCGTGGTTTCGACAGCCCTATGATAGTGAAGCGGTTAAGGAAAGTGGGTGTGTTTAGAAATAGTTATTGGGTCCCCTCATTTGAAAAAAGAAGTACATGTACCCCTACATCTTAGGAAAGTAATTGATTGCTCGTAACATTTTTGCCAACACAAATTTGTATTTTCAAATTGTAATTTCAAGAGTAAAAAAGAACGTGTAACAAAATTATTGTTTAGCCAAAATGTACCATGTTGAAATGCCTTTCCAGAAATACATACAGAAATGTATTTTTTGTGAATTATGTGATGTAGACCTGTAGAAACAAAATAAAGCTAATAAAAAATGTATGTCTTATTTTTATTCACTTTCAAACAAATAACCAAGTCAGTATGATTATAACATACACACACAAAGGATTTTAGCCCCTATGGGGACCCCTAAACACTGAAAACAATGTCATTCTAATGGTTTCATCCCGAAGAGGATTGATCTCAACCCATTTAGACCTTTAAAGCCTGACGGGCTAGATCTATGTTCCCCTTCTTCACCACTCAACTCCAGGGTCCACTACATCAATATGAGGACTGTCAAAGTCATCCTCTGGGTCAAATCTCTCAAAAAGTTGGAAATTCCTGATTTCACATAAATTGACACTTAAGGGGTAAGGCCATGGTGATGATATAGTTGGGTGGACGATTTCAAATTGATGTTTGTGAAACCCATATTTTCACCTCTACTTTCACTTTCTCTATCAAAAGAGGAAGCAGAAGTAGTTCTCTTACTTGTAAATGTTTATTAGCACTGAGAGGTGTTACGGAATCATCCACCCATGATTGTTCTAGGGTTAAGAGTCATTTATCTGACGGATTTGACATAACCAAACTGCACTGAATACATTTTTTTGGGTCAAATCTACATAAATTTATTTTAATTGTTGATGACTGATTTTACATTGCTTTCTTTCTTCAACCCCTTTACCAGAAGAAATCAAAGGTCACAAAGAAAGATAAGAAGCACAAAAAAAAATCTTCCAAGCACAAGTCCAAAAAGTTAGTGACAGAAAGTTCTGGAAGTGAAGCAGACACAGACAGCAGTGATGATGAATAGAAAAGACCTGGAAAATTATTTTACTAAGGTACTTTTGGGTTACTTTGTGTTTGTTTAAATAAGTACACTATAGTATCATCACTTATAAAGTAAAGTAAAGTTAGTCCTGAACCCATGACTGAGTATAGGCGAATTAGGGGTAGAGCCCTCATTAAACTAGGCATGCGGTATAATGTGGTAGTTTGCCCTTGCTTTCCACGCCGACTTTACTTCCGCCAAGTCTAGAAAGACCTAGCTACCCACTTATACTGCTTGGTGAACAGGGGGCCCCGAAAAAAACCACTGCCCGGCTGGGGATCGAACTCGGGTCACCTCACATGGCAGTCAGCCG
>JAOYNN010278949.1:0-10259 GCA_025770095.1 Goniobranchus kuniei
GGAGGAGTGGTAAGAAAGAAGGGTAGAAAGAGGAGTGGTAGGGACGAAGGGTAGAATGAGGAGTGGTAGGGAAGAAGGGTAGAAGGAGGAGTGGTATGGAAGAAGGGTAGAATGAGGAGTGGTAGAGAAGGGTAGAAGGAGGAGTGGTATGGAAGAGGGGTAGAATGAGGAGTGGTATGGAAGAAGGGTCGAAGGAGGAGTGGTATGGAAGAGGGGTAGAGTGAGGAGTGGTATGGAAGAAAGGTAGAGTGAGGAGTGGTATGGAAGAAGGGTAGAAGGAGGAGTGGTATGGAAGAAGGGTAGAAGGAGGAGTGGTTAGAAAGAAGGGTAGAAGGGGAGTGGTAGGGACGAAGGGTATAATGAGGAGTGTTAAGAAAGAAGGGTATAATGAGGAGTGTTAAGAAAGAAGGGTAGAATGAGGAGTTGTAAGAAAGAAGGGTAGAATGAGAAGTGGTATGGAAGAAGGGTGGAAGGAGGAGTGGTAAGAAAGAAGGGTAGAATGAGGAGTGGTAGGGAAGAAGGGTATAATGAGGAGTGGTATGGAAGAAGGGTAGAAGGAGGAGTAGTAAGAAAGAAGGGTAGAATTAGGAGTGGTATGGAAGAAGGATAGAAGGAGGTGTGGTAAGAAGGAAGGGTAGAAGGAGGAGTGGTAGGGAAGAAGAGTAGAAGGAGGAGTGGTAGGAATGAAGGATGGAAGGAGGAGTGGTAGGAAGGAAGGGTAGAAGGAGGAGTGGTATGGAAGAAGTGTAGAAGGAGTGGTATGGAAGAAGTGTAGAAGGAGTGGTATGGAAGAAGTGTAGAAGGAGTTGTATGGAAGAAGTGTAGAAGGAGTGGTATGGAAGAAGTGTAGAAGGAGTGGTATGGAAGAAGTGTAGAAGGAGTGGTGTGGAAGAAGTGTAGAAGGAGTGGTATGGAAGAAGTGTAGAAGGAGTGGTGTGGAAGAAGGGTAGAAGGAGTGGTGTGGAAGAAGGGTAGAAGGAGTGGTGTGGAAGAAGTGTAGAAGGAGTGGTATGGAAGAAGTGTAGAAGGAGTGGTGTGGAAGAAGTGTAGAAGGAGTGGTGTGGAAGAAGTGTAGAAGGAGTGGTGTGGAAGAAGGGTAGAAGGAGTGGTGTGGAAGAAGTGTAGAAGGAGTGGTGTGGAAGAAGTGTAGAAGGAGTGGTGTGGAAGAAGTGTAGAAGGAGTGGTGTGGACGAAGTGTAGAAGGAGTGGTGTGGAAGAAGGGTAGAAGGAGTGGTGTGGAAGAAGTGTAGAATGAGGAGTGGTATGGAAGAAGGGTAGAAGGAGTGGTGTGGAAGAAGTGTAGAATGAGGAGTGGTATGGAAGAAGTGTAGAAGGAGTGGTATGGAAGAAGTGTAGAATGAGGAGTGGTATGGAAGAAGTGTAGAAGGAGTGGTATGGAAGAAGGGTAGAAGGAGTGGTGTGGAAGAAGGGTAGAAGGAGTGGTATGGAAGAAGTGTAGAAGGAGTGGTGTGGAAGAAGGGTAGAATGAGGAGTGGTAGACAGATGTATGGCAGGAAGAGAAAGACAACCAAACAAACAAAGCACAAACACATAAAGAAACAAACAAACAACACAATAAAGCGAAAGCATTCTTCCTCGACGAAATAAGCTATCCAGTCTAAATTCAATAGGAAAAAGAATGAAATCCAAAAACCAAAAAATAAAAAACAACAAAAGGCAAAAAAACAACAACAAAAAACAAAACAAAAAACAAAACCCAACAGCATTTGTGGTCGATGAAATGAACTACCGAGTCCAATTTCAAGGTAAAAAACATTTTAAAATAAAAAATAAAAAAGACACATTAAAAACAAACAAAAATTAAAAAAAACCCAAAAAGCGACAGCAATTTTCGTTGACCAAATAAACTATCGCGTCCAAAGTCAATACAACCACCCCCTAAAAAAATAACAAAAACAAACAAACAAAGCAAAAACAAAAACAAAACAAAAAAATACAAAAAGACAAACAAACAAACATTTTAGGGAAAAAAACATTACAGCACACAGTTTAGGGCCAGTGTTCCCAAGTGACTGCAACGCCTTTAGCTATCTATGTTGACGAAAAAAAATCAGTTCTGTTGTATGAGTTTGAGACATGGAAAACTACCAAAAGCATGGTCAACAAGATACAAACATTTGTAAACAGTTGCCTGCGGAAGATTTTAAAGATCAGTGGGAAGATATGATTACAAATGAAGAAATATGGACAAGAACAGAACAAATACCCATGGAAGAGCAGTTGGGATGGTGAAAGTGGAGATGGATAGGGCATACGTTGCGAAAACAGCAGAGTAACGTAACGAGACAAGCCTTGAAATGCTACCCCCAGGGAGTACGAAGACAGGTAAGGCCAAGAGAAACATGGCGGAGATATGTAGAGAGGGGCAGAGAACTGGAAAGACATGGTCTGAGCTAGCAAAGATGTCCGATAGAAGAAGAAAGTGGAAAGCTCTAGTCTTTGGCCTATACCCTATAGGGGTGAGAGGCATTGATGGTGATGATGAATATTAAAGATGCCTAGCTTCATATCCAGCTTAGCATGCTGATGTTTACAAGTGATCAAATCCAACAATCCAACTCATTCATTCATGCTGATGTTTACAAGTGATTTAAATCCAACAATCCAACTCATTCATTCATGCTGATGTTTACAAGTGATCAAATCCAACAATCCAACTCATTCATTCATGCTAATGTTTACAAGTGATTAAATCCAACAATCCAACTCATTCATTCATGCTGATGTTTACAGTGATCAAATCCAACAATCCAACTCATTCATTCACATTTTTTCTTTGTAAATTCATGGATTAGGTTGAAGTCATAAACCCTGGATGGGAAGTGGGGGTGGGGGAGTGCACTTCAATGGCAATGTACATTGAAAATAAATCTAGTAAGTGAATAGAATCCTGTCGTCATGATGATTTTATTATGCCTTTTAAACTTCTTTTTTTTCCTATCTGTATTTTCTGATCTACAGCTTGACAAAACATTCACTGGCTTACAAAAATTGGGAGGTGAAACAGTAAGTGGATTAGAATTCTGATTTGGTTTGTTTTTTGGGGTTTTTTTGTTGTTGTCGGTGGGGGGGGGGGGGTGTTGTTTTTTGTTTTGTTTTGTTTTGGGTTTTTTAGATTTTTGGGAGGAATAGGGACGAGTGCTTTTTTGTTCATTTGTCTTTGGTTGTTTTTTTTTTGGGGGGAAGGGTGGTTGTTGTTTAATTTGTATTTTAATTTATGGTATTATTCAGACTTAAAAGACCTGAGATGCCACATACCCAGAGCAAAATTTAATCTAGCATATTTATACACGACAGAACATGTGTTTTGTGGGTTATTGCCACTCGTACTTTCCATCTTATCTCGTTGTAACATAGAAAGGAATATTAAGTCCAATAAAGTACTTGAACTGGAATGTAGAATTGTGCTGTATATTTTCATTCAGTGGTATATTCATTTACCATTGTGAGATTTGAGATTTCCTCCGAGATGTCTTTTCATATTATCTAAGTTAGTTTGTAATTTCCTTGTGCTTCAGTAAAGGTGACACTAATGTAGAACAATACTTCCAGCACCATACAATGTTGTTTTGCTTCCTTGACAGACAGCAGTCTAGAAAATTTTATGCAGATGCTGCTTTTTAAACATGATATCAGTTACCTTCCTTTCACCACCCACTGCCGCCAACAAGCTCCTCTTCAAAGGCTTAGACATACACATACACACAGACACATGTAACAGTCTCACACAGTGTCTATTGTTTGTGTTGTCTCAACTGTACTATGGTCTTGACACAAACCCATCCACCTACACACATACACACACACTCTGCCCATTGTCTATTTTTAAGCCACAATGCTTTAACAAAATTACAGTAGAACTTTTTATTGGGACATCCCTGGGAGATTGAAAAATTGTCCCAATATCCCAAGTCATGCGATTTCCCGGGGAGAGGATCAGACGGAGATGTCATCACTGCATACAAGCCAATGAATACACAGTCTTTGATTGGTGTGTTGAGGTTGAATAACTCTGCAGCTCTACCCATAAGATTCATTTCGACGACTGACCAGGAACACCTGGCTGACTATACAACTTTGCAAGTTTTGGTCATAAAAATGCAGGTGATGGACAGGTTGAAATTGGCCTGTCAATCAAAGACATCGGCAGTGATTGTATCCTGGCAGCATTTTTATCCACTCAATGACATCTTGGCGGAACTCATTTGCTTAGTTTGTCCCATTGCTTCATAAAACAAGCGGACCGTCATTTATTCCAAGGGTCTGTTTACTTAGTCTAGGTGTTAGCATAGCACCTTCTTTATTTGTTAGTGCCAGGAGTTTTCTTTGTTCGTTTCATTGTGTTATGATAACAGACTGTCTTATTTATGTTCAATGCGAGACATTGTGGCAGAAATGTGAGAATTCATACTTGAAATTTCTTTGAAATTAAGAAAACATTTGACAAAATTGTCTCAATTTGCCAAGGACCTTGTCCTGATTAGGGACACAAAGTATATTGAAAAAATTTTGTTCCATGGAATTATATCCCGATTTCCCAGGTTTCATGATAATCTGGGGTCTCAATAAAAGATCCTATTGTATGTTTAAATCAAAATAATATCGTTACTCCCTAGAATTTGGATTTAACCTTGTTTCACTGTATTGATTCTGCCCAGATTTTATCAAATTCCCCTGTTCACATCACAAATCTCCTCAGATGTGATAATAAGATGTTAGGTGGCCTGCATCTATGATGTTGACTTAAAGGCTCAAAAGTATTTCATGGCTCAATTCCTTGAACATAACCTGAAACACAAGAGCCAAACCAATTCAAACCTATGTCACTTGTATCCAGAAATGCATTATTTTATGTGTGGTAAAACCGGAAAATATTAATGTCAAGAAAATTTTTTCTCTGGTTTTCCTCTCAAACCTGTTCATATAATAATATATTTGCCAAATGAAAGTTCTCACTTCTTCATCATTCTTTCATGTGCAGGTCGTTGAAGTTGAGTTGGAGCGTGATTCATTTGAAGAAACTCAAGCGCTGTATGAAAAGTCTGTGTCATCATCATCAAAATCGTCTTTATCATCATCATCATCATCTTCATTGCTATCTGCACAAACCAAACAAGTTGCTGGCAAAGCATATGCCTCAGAGTCGTGGAGTGATTCAGACTTAAATGGCTGTAAAACACAAGGAGTGCCACCAGTTGAGGAAATAAAAACAGAAATAATGTCCCTTTCAGAAGACTTACCACATGCATGTAAGGATAACAGAACTAAGTCAGCATCAGAGAATTCCTGTTCTGAATTTTCTAGTGATGTTTCTCAGATAATTAAAACTTACAGAAAGCACAAAGATGTTGAGGAAGGCAGTTTCTTAAAGAAAAGTGATGCAAATCATGTATCGGATTCTTGCACAACGATTACCGCTTCAGTTTCAAATTTTGATGCAGACACTGAGTACAATGTGACTATTTCTCATTTCAGTCATGAAGATGAACAAATTTCTCAGGATGATCAAGTGGTAGATGTTTGCGGTGGTGATGAAATTAACGGGAAACCTGGATCAGTTGTGGAAAATCTAAATCCTTTTCAGTATGGCGGAGCTGAGGAAGAGAGTGAATCCAGCAATGCAGTACAGAATGTAAAATATGAACAAACGCAGATTACCCCATATCACAACACATCCAAACAAAGCAATGTCTGTGCTAACATTCCCCCAAAACAGGCTCATAATACAATTTCATTACCCAAGAAAAGTCCAGCACCTGTCTTTATAACACCAGAAAAAGAGCTTTCTTGTCAGCCACCAAATTCATCTTCGCAAAGTTTTCATGCACAGTCATCAAAATCAAATAACATCAAAGCTTTATCAGAGCAAGATAAACAGCCAAAGTCAACATCTATATCTTTGTCATCATCTATCTTATCATCAGCCCAGCCCCAGTTATTACAGAATGTCAGTGCCTCCTCACAATCACCATTGTCAAATCGAAAAAATTATCTCACCTTACAAAATAAAAACACTGGTGTGAATGCTGGAGGTGGGGATATCCAGAGTTCTCCTTCTCCCTCAGGAACTCTGCCTTTGAGACCAGCAAACAGCATCCAGCAAATTAAAGTCATCAATTTTCAAAAAGTGATAAAAGGTACTACATCACAACCAACTATGATTCTCAAGACAATGCCAAATGCAACGACAGCCAAAATAATCTCCTCCGGGGGCGCAGTGACCAGTGTTTTGAACCCAGCTCGTAAAGACTCCTCATCAGCAGGTCAAAGTGACAAGAAAGCTTCGCATCCTGTTTCCGTTTTGCAGAATGAAGACTTTAAGAAAAGGGCTTTAGTGGTGCATGTTCAACCAAATACCGCCCCAGCGAAGATTGTTTTGAAGCAAGACACAAAGTTTGTCCCAAGCGTTCCTAATGTCACTTTGCTAGGAACTCAAAATAAAAAAAAACAAGTCTCTCTCCTCACTGGTATGGTGATCGATCCCCCCAAAACTGTTCATTCTTCAAATGTAAAGTCTTTGCTAAAACCTGGAGCATGCAAACTTGTAGAAAACTCGAAGAACCATAATGGCTGTCAAGCTGGAATTGCAGTGGATAAAGCAAATGACATGTTCAAAGTGGCAGGAAAAACAGTAGTGATAAACAGTGTTCCTATGACCAGCAACAGGCTAGTGACAAAGACTTCAAAGGAATTTTCCCCATTAAACTTTCCCATGTCATATGAAAGAAAGTCAGCCATAGGCATGACCAAACACAAATATTCGGATATGAACCGTCAAGCTTTCGACAGAGGGAAGAAACCAATAAACAGGAGTGATATTATTGAAGGAACAGTTGACATAATTCCAAAGCTTAGGTAAAATTGTCTCATGTCTTATTGTCATGCATAGTATTTCAGTTGACTTCTATGTGTTTCTAAATTTGAGTTGACAATAGTATATTTTTTCATGTCACATAACAAATACAGGGTGTTCCAGAAGAAAGTGTGCGGTTGCAATTGCTTAGTAAATTTTTATTTATTGGTAAAATTTCAAAGGTTGCACCATTTTGAACCAGAGAAAACAAACTTTTATTTTTTGGAACACTGAAAAAAAGAAGAGGCATAGCCCATGTCGTCTGCTAGCGTTGACTGTTTACAAATGCAAGCATGGAATTTTTCAAAGCGCATTCTGAGACCTTCTTCTGTCAAGAAATTCAAACTTTCCCTGGCCTTCACATAGTCATGATGTAAACCCCTTGGATTACTTTCTATGAGGCTATCTTAACGATAGCGTCTATGTCAGTCCAATACAAAAGCCTTGACTGAGCCCAAACAGAAAGTGCGTGCCATCTCACCTGACAAAATTATGCAAATATGCAAGAACTTCAACCATCAGCTCCGGTGTGTTATCAAACATGGGAGCAGATGGATGGAATGTATGATCAATTATTAGATACCAATAAAAACTTTTGCCTTTTCTCTTTAAATTGGTATATAGATTATCTTATTTGACTGACTACTTCTGATGTTATTAACATATGTAGTCGTACATTTTTTGTTGGACTTCGTGCATATTTATGTGAAAGGCTTAGTCAAAACTTTATAATCTAAATTCCACATACCTAGGTGTAGTCGACTCCACCAGTAAACAGGGTGTTTAAGGTGGAGACTATAACGTGCTTATCATCGATGCACATAAGTCAAAATGCCCCAGATTGCATGAATTACTTTCCTTAAATGTAGTTTGGGGTGTTGCTTCACTTGATTTTACCAAAGATGAGCAGGACCATAGATACAAAGTGGTCTTCAAAACCACTTTACTCTACCTACTAATGCTAACATGAACAATTTAGACCAAGCAAAACAATCAGAGTCTGAGCAGTGTTATTACACAGCGTTTTACTAAGGGCTAAGAGCCTATCAATCACAAGTCGAAAGCAAAAAGCCTGCATGATGTAATTCACACAGGTATTTTTAGTCATTACTGACCTGTGAAATCCTTTACCACTGCAACTGGTAGAATTCACATCCTATGAGTACCTAACTCCATGTAAATTGCACAAAGCCCTATAGCATCCAGGCGCATCTGCACTCACACATACACACACAGAGGCACCATCACCCATGTCTTGGATAATAATGCTTTGGGAAGATTGCAAGGATGGGGAGATCTATATAGAGGAGCCATCATGAAGGTGGCATTCCGGGGGGAAACATGCCACCTAGAGCAGGAGGATGTTGTCATAAAATTTCAAATAATTTCTGAAAATGCAGATGTCCTAGACATTATGATTTTATGTACTTTATTATGAGAGCAGAGGGTATGACTTGGTTTGGGGTAAGCTTAAGTCAAGAGTTACCATGTTTGAGTGCATGTAGTTAGTTTATAAAAGTAAAAATTAAGAAGAGTAAGCTCGTGTGCTTGAGTCCGGGTTGTGTTTGAGGAGTGCATGTCTGTCTGCAGTGTCGACTGTAACATCACAAAGTGAATAAGTTTGATGCATGTTAGAACACAGGAAAATTTGTCAGTGATTGAATAATACTTCTTATTTTACGCAAACATCCTTATAGGAAATGTTTGGTCAAATCAGAGAAAAAAAACTTTTTATGTTATCTAAATTCCATATGCCTGGCTTACATCACAAAGAACATAGATGAGAAGTGTGTGACAGCACAGGAAAACTTTTCAAGTCTTTAAACTTTTACTTGTGCCTAATTAACTTTTCCCTTTCATCTTCATAAGACTTCTTCTTCATCTTCTTCTTTTTTTTCTTCTTTTTCTTCTTCTTTTTCTTCTTCTTCTTCTTCTTTTTCTTCTTCTTCTTCTTCTTCTTCTTCTTCTTCTTCTTCTTCTTCTTCTTCTTAGCCGTTTACGCTACTGCTGATGGATGACCCCTACAAACTTTTCCATGTTTTCCGATCTCGAGCTTTTCTTTGATCTCACCTTCCCATCTACTTTTTTATCTCCGTTAGCCCTGCTTCCCTCTATAGGTCTCGACTCTGTTGTTTTCGTGGCCCATCTATTATTCTTCAATCAGCTTAGATGTCCAGCCCATTGGCCTTTGGTGGATTTCACTTTGTTTTAGGTCATATCACCTCATTCCTAATCTTTTCATTCCTAGTACCATTTGAAAGCATTGATCTATAAGTATGGTGGATGAATTTGAAGCAGGTTAAAAGTGACAGTCCTTGTTATGCACAGAGTTTGTTTACCAAATTGTTTTCATTTAATTTGTAGTAACTTTGAATCGACCTTTTTACTGTACACCGTGTTCTGATCACTTCTTCCATCCTTTCCATCTCATCTCCCCGACCTTTGGAGCTCCATTTAGAATTGCATCAGGAAGGTCATCTTGCATAATGCCCTGGACAAAAAAGCGTTATGCAGAATCTGTGAAAAGGTGAACCACCTTGGCAATCCCAAAGCTGGGGTATGCCTAAAGATGGAGCTCTTGTAGCAAAGAAATACTCCTACTTTCTCTCATGTCTTGTAACTTATTGTGTAGGGCAGAAGTTTTCGGGTTTACATTCATAAATCTGATGCACTGCATCATGTTCTGCTCGATTGGTACATACTAATGGCTAGATTGAAAGAGTAAAAGGAAACTTTCATATGGTATGCTATTTATGGGTACAAGCTTCAGAACCAGATTTCAAGAGACATCATAAAAAGGGAGTCAGTGATCCAGACTTATTATTGAAAATTTGAAACTTACATTGTCCAAGAGGGATGCAAGATTTATCAATTTTATTTGCTTATAGAAGTCAATTTCATCCAAATTTTCCTGCTTGAAATGATGTTGAATTTTTATCAATTACAATAAAGCTCTATGATGCAGAAGGAAATTTACAATTTAACATAAGTCTGCAGCCACCAAAAAAAAATAAAAATTGAAGAAGATTTAAACTTTATTTGATTTTTTTTTCTGTGCCTCCATACATTGCATATTGAATGTGGGTGGTTTTTAGGAGCTTTGGTTTGTCTCAGTTTTTTGGGTATTTTTTTATTTTTCTCATTGCATGCAACTGACAGTCATTTGGTTATAATATATCTTTTAAAGACACTGTATAAGACTTTATTTTTGTTGCTGAATCTCCGTGCTTGGAAAAGTCTGTGCGTGTTATTTTGTCTCATTCTTTCCCTTTATTTCTGTCCTTTTATTTCTCTGCCTTTTGTTGGTCTATCCCTTTGTCTGTCTTTGTCTATGTCTGTCTGTTTCTCTCTCTCTCTCTCTCTCTCTCTCTCTCTCTCTCTCTCT
>JAOYNN010279060.1:0-10259 GCA_025770095.1 Goniobranchus kuniei
TACTACTACTACTACTACTACTACTACTACTACTACTACTACTACTGCTGCTGCTGCTGCTGCTGCTGCTGCTTACTTCTGCTGCTGCTGCTTTTCTGCTGCCTCTGCTTCTACTCGTATTATAGAATGGATTTCATTTTCAAGATTTCCTGCTTCTGGTCCTCAGCGAACCCCCTCTCCCCCTCTCCCCACCTTGGCCAGACAGTTTTCCCTATTCTCCTAAGATATTAACTCTCACGGCTTTGAGTAGTTATAACTACACGTAGTTTAACCCTGCGCTTTACCTACACTATAATATTAGTACATTATTATCTACCTGGTTTCTTCATAACACATAATTGCGAATTAAAAAAAAAAAGTAAATTGGCTACCGTTGATAATTTAGGTATTATGTCTTCTTATATTAATGTACAACCTCTTATTTAGATTTCGTAAATCGAAAATTCCGATCTTCTTTATCATAAACGAGCAGAATTTGAGTGTGCGTCGTTTCCTTGTTCAATTAAAAAAAAATATATATATAAGATGTCATAAATTTCTTATTCATTCGTACCAGAAGTAGACATTTAATGCGCAAGTCACGAACAATCTGTCATACGGGAGAAGATTGTATCTAAAGGAAGGGAGTTAATTTACGCTCTCGGGAAATTTTGACGCCTGTCACCCAGCGATATCCTCGGAATGATTTTCTTTAGAACATTCTTCCGTTGTCAGCCTTTGAGTCAAGTGTATTTCTTTGGTCTTGGTTTTCTCTTTGTCAGAAGTACTGGAATAAATGCAGTTGTCAAAGATTACCGTAGCTGTACAAAGGCAGGTGCCAGCTTTTCGTTCCTGTTGCATACCTGGTGTTCTGCGTCATCTTCTTTTATACCCAAAGCTTATTGTGTTCTTTTATACCTTTTAGCTTTTTAGATCCCGCTATTTTCCCGCCGTTTCGCCTCCTGTGAGATCGTACACTAGTCCTTGTCTATCATTTTATGTGCTATGTCTCTTTCTTGCTGTCTGTGTCTCTGCCCCTCTGTCTCCCTGCCTGTTTCTGTCTGTCTGTCTGTCTGTCTGTCTCTGTCTCTCTCTCTCTCTCATCATCATCATGGGACGTGAACTTACGGGGACAGAAAGGTTTGGCGTACAAGAGGATTAAGACGAACCTTACTTGCGAGGAGAGAGAGAGAGAGAGAGAGAGAGAGAGAGAGAGAGAGCAGCAGCAGCATGAAAAGGCACTCAGTTTTGCACAGGAAGGCGGAAGAAATGGAGTTGGAGGAGGAATAAGAGGAAGAGCAGACAGAGCCGGAACAAGACCAAGAGAGCTCAGCAGATGCCCCCGTTTTTAAAAACATCTTTGAATCATGATGAAGAACCCATTTGTGGAAGATTTCTAATTTCACTTTTTGTCACTGTTGACTCAATTTGTATTGCAATCTTTTGAACATATTATTTTGAGACTATTTTTTTTAGTCATCACCCGAATGTTTCTTTTTCGCAACTGATTTTTTGGTACTTTGATGTCTTGTCATCACTTGTCTATTGACAGGAATCTCACCAATCTGTTTTACTTTTTTGTAATAAAAGAGTTGATAGTTCAGATTATTTTGGTTGCAATTTATCTAGTATGTGCTGTAAAAGACAAATGTATGTTCGGGACCTATAAAATTATTAGGCGAAAATGTTATATGGGGGGAAGGGGTAAAAAGTTCCCCAAAAAGGTGTAAGATTATATTTAAACGGCCCCATATATCACATTAGGCTTACAAGTAGTACACAGAACGACCATCGACACGCGCATGCCCCATCTCTCTCACCCATCTGCAGGCCTGACCCATATAGTCCACGGGTTAGCCAGTGAGCCCATTGACAAAACGCTCAGTCTCAAGGCTAGCCTATTTTGAGTAGTGTTTGACGGGAAGTGATAGAGAGAATTTTAAGCACGCACTGCACGCCCATTGAATGAGTTTACGAGTTCATATAGTATGGGAAAAGGCTAATGCCTGGTCTGAAGCTATTAGCTACAGGCTAGCGTAGTCTCCGAGGATTGGTGGAATTATTACAACCACCTGTTCGCTGATTGGTTGATTTTTACAACCAAGTATTCTCTGGCACTGCAAGTAGTAAATTGATAGGCCTATCAATGAGCAAGGAAGATTTTAATTCACGCAATGATTTTGCAATAGTAAAGAGATTACTTCTCTGGTCTAAAATGACCCTAGGCTTAGCCTACTGAGCCCTATACTAAGAAACGCCTCTAGAGGAAGTTGGAAGTACAAATTTGGCAATAGTGAAAAACTCAAATGGCCCACATGATCAATCCAAAGCCACATTTCTTTGCCCTTCATTTATAACAATAAATAAGTCTAGTCAAAAAAATAAAAGTAGTCCTTCCAAAATGAATCAGTTCATCAAACCTTATCCTGGTTTCAATGTCATTAAACTTCCTATTCAGAGAGTGATGGATAAAGTCTGTAACTGTATGTTTATTAAATGGGATGCTAGTCCATTGTAAAGTACTTTTCCAGTCAAATCTGTAGGTTATCTATTTTCATCTACGTCGAGTGAAACAACAGGGGTAAATTTTCTTGCTCAAGGAAAATCCACATATGTACTTTATCCATCACTCTCTTAATAGGATGCTAGTCCATTGTAAAGTACTTTTCCAGTCAAATCTGTAGGCTACTTATTTTCACCTAGGTCAAGTGAAGCAACAAGTGTAAATTTTCTTGCTTAAGGAAAATCCACATATGTACTTAGTGAGAATCGAACCATCCGGAGGCTAAAACTCTACCACTGAGCTAAAGTGCCCTCCTTCTATCAATAGAATGGTCAAAATGATAGCCAGTTCATAAGTTGGACAATCTCCTCCTTCTATCCTAATCTCACGACACTAGGACCTCTGTTATTGAGACAAACCTGGGAGATTGAAAAACTGTCCTGATTTTCCGGGGTGTTTGGGATTTTGGTTTTCATCCATTTGAGGATTACTTAAGCTCCTCTACCACATCACAGCAATCCCAGTAGAAGGGAAGTCCTTTTTCGCACTTTAGTGGTTTAGCATGTAAAGGAATTGGTGATTTTAGTGTGATTGCTTTGCCTGTCATCTCTGTAACCATGTCTTGAACAGTCTGCAAAGCATCAAGAAGGTTGTAAGCAACTAAAGACAACGCGATTACAGCCATTGGAACCTACATGGTTAATGTGTACTTCATTTGCATAACCATCCAGTTGACTTATTGCTTTGCAATGCAAAGCTTAGGCCGAGGGAAGAGTCAGCACTGCACTCAAGCCTAAGAATGTACGTCTATTTGGTCACTTTGATGTTGAATAACTCTGTAGCTCCACCCCTAACATTCATTTCCACCAGCGACCAAGAACACCTGACTGACTTTACAACCTTGCCAGCGTTGGTCATAAAAATGCAGGTG
This sequence comes from Goniobranchus kuniei, assembly GCA_025770095.1. NCBI lineage: Eukaryota > Metazoa > Mollusca > Gastropoda > Nudibranchia > Chromodorididae > Goniobranchus > Goniobranchus kuniei. Next base: position 3,414 of record JAOYNN010279060.1, read on the forward strand.
ATGAACAGGTGGAAACCGGCCTGTCAGCATCAGTCATTGGCAGTGATTGCAACATTGCAAACAAGAGACGTTATTAAACAGCTTTATTATCCACTTGATAACATCACAGAGTTCGTTTTCCTGGTTCGCTCCATTGCCTCATGAAACAAGCTGACCGTCAATCCTTGCAAGGGTCTGTTAGCTTAGTCTACGTGTTGGCACAGCACCTGCTTAAGTTGTTAGTGTCAGAACAATTTTCTTTGTTTGTTTCATTCTCTCATAATAACAGACAGTCTTATTCTTGTATAATGTGAGGCACTGTGGTGAAATGTGAAAAACTATACCAGGACTTAGAATTTTTTTGAAATTAAGAAAACTTGACAAAATCATTACATTTTGTTGGATACATTGTTCCGACTGGATATAAATTACAGAAAAAGTTGCATTCCCTGGAATTTCGTCCCACTTTCATTTATTTCCCAATTCCCCAGGGTCTCAAGAACAGAGGTCCCACCGTATACTATATACCGCCTCATTGAATGGAACACTGGGCCGGCATCATTTTTATACCAAGTAACAATAAATGCATGACATAACAATTGTGTTTTGTTGGCCTAGCATCTCACTACGATGATCAAGAAGGAAGGGGAAGTTGAAAATGCCTTCACGAATGGTATCACTTTCATCTTCATTAATTATATCGAGTCATCTTGATCAGGACAAAGATCTGGTCAGTATGCATGGAGTCAATGCAAATAGAAATGAATGACCAGGAGTGGTGGTAGAAAGGTGGGTGGCATGTTGCATGCCACAAGTGCAAACAAAATATTTAAATAGGAAAAAAAAAGCCTGAGCAGAGAGTAAAGGAGAAAAGGTCAACAGGTATTCTGTCAGAGTCTTACATAGATAGATGGCAAAACATATAATTAAATCTAGATGTATGTAAGTCTTTTTGCTGACTGGTTATTGTAAACCAACTGTTCACATTGGGCTCACTTTATTCCCACCCCATCATATTCAAATTAGTCCTACATATTTCAAGGGCTATATCTGGCAACTACAAGTTATTGTGCTGCCACATCTCACATGAAGGTAGACAATCACTCAAAGAATGTTAGAACTGATATTAGAGTCAGATTTATACACTTGTGGATAAGAGAGAGACAGAGAATGAAATGGAGAGAGAAAAGGGAGGGGGAAGCGGCATGAGGATTGATATGATAGCGAGTTGTGCATGTATTTCTAATATGAGTCACCTATTTAACAGCATTCTTGTCATGGAAGCCACCAATGTTTATTAATCTGTCTACTCTACTGATATGATGCATACATATTCAGTGCTATTTCAAGAGAGCAGAGAAACAGTCCAATCAGTCCTGGCTATCTCCCTAAGTCCAAGCAAAACCAAAGTCTTAAATTAGAAGGCAATTCTACTCTTGGAGGCCTCTGTTCAGGGAGACATAAACTCTGAAATTAGCATATTTGTATCAGAGATGTTGAAACAAATCATTCAAATGTTAGCAATTAACCAGCCCTAAATGTGAGTCAAATTTTACAAAAATAAGAAAACTTTTCCTCTTTTAATCTTTAAAAGTAAGATACAACCTACCCATCAAATATAACACAGGTTGTTGATACTGGACAGCAAATAACTGGCAAAGTTGTGGAAGTTGATGGATCAGTGCGGATATCACCTGTTTCCTCATCCACATTGACCAGTGGGAGGGAAGCTAAAACAATTAAACAAAAGGCATTTTAGTAAGAAGGAACTGTTCATTATTATACTCCCAAGAAAGGCAAACATTACAATAAATTAAATAAAGCAAAATTAATGGTCTAAGACGTCCAAGCCATGTCTTAGGCTGAAAGCACAGAGGACATCAACACTGAAAATGCAAGTGCCTGAATCTCAAGCTTATGAACCAGTGATAACAGATATCTAAATGAGGAGCATACAGAAAAAGCTTGAAGCAGCTACTTTCTCTTGAGAGAAGGGAGCAACACAGACATACCCACCGACTACAAAGCAAAAAAAGATGGCTAATATTGACACAACAATCGATACACTGGCACAGTTCAACAACATAATTATGATGACAAATCCAGGGCTCCCCATTACACACAGATGTGCACATCAGTTATTAAAACTTGCAGACTACCCCCATAAAGTTTTAGTGGTGCATAAGCGTTACTCTATAAATTTTGTTTCCGGGGTTTGCATACCCCTTAAAACAGGAACTGTGCTATAAGAAGCCCCTTCCTTCATTATCACTGTATTAGTACCTGCAAGCCCTGTTAGCATTCAATCAGAATCAAGGTCACTCTTCAAGTGTGTCCGCGTGAAATATACACATGAGGTGAATGTAATTACAAGCAAATATCCTTAACTAGTAAATTGGAAGATACCGTACTTGACTTTTGGGGATTAGTTTGCCAGACACAAACAAAAAACCAACAACCTTTTAAATACCTAAAATAAGGGTTTAAATACCTCTTAAGGTAGAAAACCAAATGGTGAAAGAACCTCATAAGTTTGACTGAAAAGGAGAACTCTGCAAATACCTGATTTTACTTCTCCTATACATCCAAAAGTCCTGACTTTTTTCATAGAGCTTCTAATTACATAATATCATTCTCCTATATTTTACTTAAATTACTTGGACTACTTGCTGACTAAGATGGATGAAAGTTGGCAGAGTGATAATTGAGAGATGAATGCAATGATGGGAAGACAGTGCAAATTTAATTCAATCTCTGACTTACTTTGTGAGTACTAATGGCACGCCCTCACTTAATCAATTCACATGCCCTTCAGTAGATCTAGATAAGATCTAGAAATCCAGTTCCAATGCTTTCATCACATAATTCAATGTCTGGCTCGATAGAAATATCAGTTTATGCATTATCTGCATCTATCCACAGTGAAATTCTAGGGACTCATGATTTTATTTTTCAAAATGTCCATTTATAGTATGGTACTAGTGCTCTAAGGACATGCCCCCTGGGGAGATTGAAATATCGTGCCGTTAGACGGACGTTGCTGGTAGGCGGACTCCAAGGGAAATATTTTATATATTTACTGGAAAGTCCCAGATAATATCCCTTGATCCGTTATCTCCTCTAAGATGAGTCCTTTTAATTACTTTGATGTTTTTTGTTGCTTGGGGTTCTGTTTTTTTTCTTTTTTCTGTTGTTGTTGTTTGTTTTGTTTTGTTGTTTTTTTGCCATTGTCCACCAGGCATTTTATTTCCTCACAGCATTTCGATTGTCGGGTGATTGTTGATCTATTAAGACAAAATTGGTGGTCGAGAGTTGTAAAATTGGGCTTATATCCTGACTTTTCTTCTTTCTCAATAACTGAGATAATCTACATTTTTTTCCCAAGTGAAAGAGACTTCCCTTTAGGTGGCGATGAGCTCTTTTTCAATACGTGTTGTTGCTTCGGGTGATGAGCAATGAATGATTTTTTTTACAAAGGCTGTTTATCTCACCAATTCATTCTCACTCTTTCATTAATTAACAACCAATCACATGCAAGCCCACAGGGGCTACGCACATGATCCAATCTAATCAACTCATTTTTTCCAAACCGGTCAATCATGCATCAAATCCCCACATGCTAAACAAGACATAGGTAGCCTTGCGGGTGTGAGGGTGGAGCCAAAGCCAAGACAGGCGAGATGCGCGTCACTGATTTTATTGACTCAGTTGGAACGTAAAATTCATTAAGCCATGAACGACATAGAACACATGTTAGTGTAAACTCATTCTTTTACCTGTTGCTATACCTCTGCACCATACATTTATCTGGCAAGTAGAGCCATGTGTTTTGATGACGGCCCGCCCAGCTGGACACTGCCATTGTTTGCTTTGTCCACATGGGCAGAAAGCGAGGCTAAGCCACTTTTCCGTCTGGCATGTGCGTGGTGGGTAGAGGATGGCTTTTGTTAACAGCCTACTCAGCTGAACAATGACAATGTTTGCTTTGTCCACATGTGCAGAATGACACCTTTCCATCTTGAAGGTATATGTACATCTCTCTATCAACACCTGATAAAAGCTTAGATGTATAGCCTAGTCTGAAAACAATAGCGGGAGACCAATGAGCAAATAAATTTTTTTTTTCGGTTTAGAAAGTAAAGTTTCTGTTCAAAATCATGTTGTTAGCCGGACTGGGGCGTGTTGTTAGAGGGCAAATTTATATCGAAAAAATTCTGTCACCTGGAAAAAAAAAAGGTAGGTGGACCGTGTTGTTAGAGTGCATGTTCTCAGAGCGCTAGTACTGTACTACTATGAGTAGCCCAGACTGAAAGAAAACAGCTATTCGTAGTAGGCCTACCTACCGTAAACGCTCTTTTGAAGTGAGGGAGATGTGAGTTTGGCAACAATCTTGGTATAGTGACAAAGTGGCACTTATCGTCGGTCACACCTCGTCGATTCAACAACTTGACTCAACTTTTAAATGAATTCGAAGCAATCCAGCAATATACATTGCGCTTACTGTTCAAATGCTTCTTCTCCTCTTTGGCAACATCACCTCTTCTATAAACCTTTTTTCCCTTACTAACTCTGTTCTCTCTTTTACCTTTAACTCTGACTAGACTAACCTAGTTAGTCCTGAGATGATCCACTTGACTCGTGAGCCCTGTGGCCATATGGATAAGGCATTGCACTGTAACCTGAATGCTGCGGATTCGGGCCTACTTCGGCATTGTGGGTATTTCTTTTTTCTTTCATTCTTTTTCTCTTTTTTCTTTTTTTTTTGTGGGGAGGGGGCAAGTTCATTTCACCCTTTTTGCCCTGGCCACAATTTTTATATTATTTTTTTATAAAGCACCAAGTAAACTTTGAATGAAAATTAGAGCATGGCAACATCATCCTAATTGCAAGGAATGAATGTGACTGTGCATTTATGCCTGTCTTTGGAGAGAGAGACAGAGACAGAGAGAGAGAGAAGGTAGGCTAGGGTCTAGCGGTATCATGTAGGGTCTACCAGTATCATGCAGGGGGTAAGACTCTAGATCTAGATCTTAGGTCCTAGTTTCTGGTGAGAACAACTATCATAGGGGTGCACGATCTTACCACAATACCTTTCAAAACATACAAAGAAAAGTAAAGTCCCATTGCCATTTATAGTAATACTACAAACACTGCCATTTTTATTGGTACTACACATGGCCGAAGCCGACTTCAACCCGGAAGAACACAAAATCCTGTTGCTATTTATAGCAGTACTACAGATAGCTCCTACGGGGCTGTAATTTGTAGTAGTAATACGAATAGCAGCAGCCTTTATTTTTGGTTTAAACATATTTAGGTTTAAGCATTGAGGCTTAAAACTTTAAAATATATGGGGTGGTGTGTGTTGGAGTGAGTGTTTAGGTGGATGAGTGTGTCTTTAAAGTAAGTCCACCTTTGTCAAGACCATAATACAATCGAGACACCCAAGCAATGGACACTCTGGTTTGCACATATGTACGTATGTGTATGTCTTAGCCTTTGAAGGGAAGCACTGCAGGAGGCAGCAAACAGGTGAACATTAGGCACTCAACTCAGGCTGGAATGAGTGCCAGGCCGCTTAGACAGCGCTGTCTCTGTCTGAAAAAATGTGTTCATGCCTAACAGGCTGCAAGTCTTGTTGTAAATGTTATGTGTTGCTGTTGGTCAGGGGAGTAAAATGTCATTGCAAAGTGCTGTGAGCATGGCTATGCAGTGGGATGTGTGCTATATATATGCCATCTTTACTTTTACATCACTGTGTTACAAAGAATGGGCTGGTGAGTGCCACCTGCAGGCCAGATTTTTTCAGTTACAGTTATCTAGTTCTGGCTTTCTGTTCATCACTAATTTGTCAATAATCATAAAGACTGAGGATAAAAAATACTTCAAGTTTTTTTCTAAGTTTTTTCCAGTCCACTCGTGTTCAATTTAAATGTTTCACTGGATGCATGATTGATGAAAAATATCACTTAGATCTTTTTTGCCATCGTTGTGAGAACCAGTAATCTTTGAACGGCTCATATTCTGCACTAATTTTCGTACAGAAGCTATTTTAAGTGATACTAATTATCATTAGTATTTACTATTCACTTCTCCATAAAATAGAGATCACTTCCTAGCAACCAGACAGGTGTAAGTAATTGATAACAATTATAAGGGAAAGTGTGGATCTGAGAAGCGGTAGCACAGCAGTTCAGGACATCAGCCAAGCAGAAGTTTAAAAATTAAATACAGCAAACAGGGGGGGTTTGGACATAAGCTTTGATAGTTTTGATACAATGCAATGCTTTCGAGATATACAACCTGTTTTATTTTTGTTTGTTTTTTTGTTAAGCAATATTTCCAAGTGGAAGAAGTATAATCTTACGGTTAATATACCGGTATCCAAACCAGAATGTACAGCTTTTCATAAAGGCATGATAAAATGGAAAACATCAAAGAAAGTAAGATCTTTGCTTGGCAATAAGGAAGACATCAAACGTAGAAAGCGTCTATCAAATCTGGCATTGAACAAACTTACTAGGATCTGGAAAAGAACATACAAAATGAGACCAAAAAAAAAAAAAAAGGAAATAATAAAACTGTCCAACTCTCTTGTTAAATCGATTCTCCTGTACAATTGTAGCAAATGGGCATTGACCAAAACAGAGGTGGACAAAATGGATAACTCGAATTCGTCGGGGATTGAAAATAGTATTCGAGATTTCTGTAAATCATCATGTCTGTGAAAGTCCCAAATACAAAGAAATAGAGAGAAAATGAAGTGAGGTAAAAGGAAAATTTAAAAAGTGGGGTTGGCTACAGCATGAATGCTTGCGTGGCAAGCCAGTCATACGGTGCAGCCAGCATCACTTTTGAATCTCATTC
>JAOYNN010279171.1:0-10258 GCA_025770095.1 Goniobranchus kuniei
GTTGCTGGATGTAGCTCCCACAGATCTTCTTCACAGTGGAGCACCATTTACACCCGGTCACCTTGCAGTAAGTCAACTTATTTCATGTCATTGTTAAATATTTACTTTTTGTCTGTAATGTGATTTGAAAATTATTTAAAATACTGATGACTTAAGAATTCAACAGAGACATGCATGGTTGCACTATATTGCCTTACTTAAAGATATAAACAAGGTAGGCTAGAATCCATGATTCACATTTTAATGTTGATGTTACTATTGTTATTGGTTTAAAAACAAAAATTGTTATTCAAAACTGCCTAGACCAAGTGCATTTGTACTCAAAGAGTGTTAGAAAATTTTGGATGGTTGTTGTGTTGCTTGATGGCCATTATCAATTTGTTGTTATGTTGTTTTTTAGAGATACTTTTTTGACTGTAAAAATCCCCCTTTAGTCACCTTATGATGTCCTTTTAGGGCTTCAGTCAACAAAATAAGAAAAAAAAACCCAACAAATACCGGGTAACTTGTTTGGCCGTATGATGTGAAGAGAGAAAATTGATCATCTGATTACAACAGAAAATTAATGGAAAGATGAGTCAAGGACATCAAAGGCAAAATATGCTTTTTAAGCTTATTGTTTATTTTAAATACTCGTTTCCCTCATGAGCAAATTATTATCCTTATCTGAATACCTTTTCTACTACCAGGCTATCTCTACTCTCTCCCTTATTTTTAACTAGCCTGATGTCTTATTTTGTCCATGGGTGCTGTGAAGATCTAATAGAGTAAAAAACAACCCGAACCCCAAACAAACAACAAACATATCTCCTCACATACAATTTTCTGTTATTCTCTTTCTTCAGGCATTTTATGGTCATCACGATGCATTATTAGTACTTTTGGGATATATGATGAATTTTGACATCAAAGATGCCAATGGTATGTTAGATGACAAAGTATAAAATAATGGCGATTATTTCAGTTTTTCGTCTAGAGTATAGAAAGAAAAAATATTTTGTCATAAAATCTTGTTAGAATGCAGAATTTTTATCTTGCAAACCTCCCAAGCATCCCAGTTTCTGAGCATTCTCCCCATTTTGGGTCTGAACATTCTCTCCAGTTTTGGGTCTTGAGCATTCTCCTCAGTTTTGGATTGGAGCATTCTCCCATCTTTTTGGGACTGAGCATTCTCCCCACTTTTGGGTCTGAGCATTCTCCCCTCTTTTGGGTCTGAGCATTCTCCCCTCTTTAGGGTCTGAGCATTCTCCCCACTTTTGGGACTGAGCATTCTCCCCACTTTTGGGACTGAGCATTCTTCACACGATTGCGAATGAGCATTCTCCCCACTTTTGGGACTGAACATTCTTCACACGATTGCAACTGAGCATTCTCCCCACATTTTTGACTGAGCATTTCCCCAGTTTTTGGTACAACCTCCTTCCTTCCCACATTCTACTTTTATCTCCCCATTCTTTTTTAGAAACTTCTTAGCTGATGCCTACATCATTCTAGTTAGTTCTCTTCCAATATTTTGTCACTGGCTTTGTCTTCAGGATGAGCTATTTCTCTCTCTACTATAGGTTTCATGGGAAAGGCCCTCTTTTAAGTATGTATGAAATCACCTTAAATTTTACAATTCTCGAACCTTCAAGTACTTCTCACCCATTGAATTCCCAAGTTACTAAAGGCCTGTTATTGTCAAAAATATTTTAAGGTGTATCATTCATTTTTTAAATGTAAAAACGTTTCCCTGGTCTCATCTCAAATTTCTACTTACCTTGGAGTCAGAAGCTTGGAGGTCTTTTATTTTTATTTTTTAACTATAGACAAATGTTAGGATGATGAAATGTTTTCTGTTTCATTTGTTAAATGTAAACAATATTCAGAGTAAAACAATTAAATACTTTATGACATGTATATAGATTTAGTTTCTCTAGATTGAATTAAGTGTTTCAGATTATCACATAAAGCTATGTAATATTTCCATTTCCTTATTTAGGTAGGACAATGCTGGATCTTGCATGCTATAAAGGAAATATTGAATGTGTTGAAACCCTATTGACACAAAATGCAAAAATATTAGTCCATGATAACATTACCAGGAGAACTCCATTACACGCTGCTGGTAAGCTCTTTTATTTTGGTCTTGGATGTTTTGTTTGATCCCAAATATGCATTCACACATACATACATACATACATACATACATACATACATACATACATACACACAGACATACAAACACATATCTTAATTTTTATACTTTTAAATTTGTATTTTATATCTTTTGTTTTGCAAATCAAATCTTGCGTGAAGGAAATGTGTACAATGTTGTCATTTAAGTAGAAATCTTTGTCTTAGCTCTTTAATATTCATAAGATGTATTTAAAATAGAGTGCACTACCACGGTAAAATTCAAAAAGTGTTTATGACAGTCATGCAGAGTTGATAAATATCTCAGGGCAAATTAGATTATAGGTTGCAGACAACAGTAAGGTATTTTCTCTGTTTTGTAATTGATAGAGAAATATTTTGTGTTGTGTTTTCATTTTAGATTGACATTCTTTATAGCTAACATATATTTGAAATGGTTAAAAACTTATATTGTGATATTTTCATAATATTGTCAATGTTAAACTATTTAGTTGTCGAAGAATTCACTGCAGAACTTAACAGCAAGGCACACAGAAATAAATTTCACAATGCACCCCAAAGATAGATTTAACCTTTTAAATATCAATTGCTTATATATTTCTGTATATGGGGTTCTTTTCCATGTCACAACAGCCAAAGTGTGCATTCTACAAATCTAGACTTGGCATAAAAATGGCTTTTTGTTGAAGAAAGATGAAGTGCTTGTATTGTGTAAGAGGCTCAACTCACTCCTTATCAAACTCATTTTCTTTTATTTACATGGTTGAATCAAAAGGTGACTGAAGCCATCACCATTATCTTGCTGAATATGTCAGTTTGCCAGATTGTCAATGAGCTTGGTGATCAATTGTCCGATGTCTGGACGAGCATCTAATTCTAGTTTCAGATTACTTCTTGTAGATCTAATGCATCACAATTTAGACCTAGATCAAGAATCTTAATGTCTAATTTTTTAAAGAGATTAGTAAAACAAAGAAGATATTTGTGTATCTAGAGCTATGGAAATTCAGATTCTAGATCTTTGAAAAATCTTTACTTAATGGTGATTGATGGGTTTCAACAGATCTAGATTGGCAGATGTTTCCAACTGGTGAATGCTTTTTTTTTTTTTCAAAACAAAATATTTGCGTTGAAAGTCACCTTGTAGTAGGTAATGTCGTATTTCCTTAATTTTTCATGAAAATCAAGTTATACAAGTGCATGTTATTATTATTATTATGATTATGATTATTATTATTATTATTATTATTACTACTACTACTGTAGACCAAGTACTTGTAAATCAGATGACAATTTGTAACACTGAAATGATTTTCATCCACAGCCATAAACGGGCATGAAAAATGTTTATGTCTTTTGCTTGAGACGGCTGATGATGGCACTATTGTTGATTGTACAGATGTTTATGATAGGTGAGAAATTTTGTGAACTATGCTGGGGCCTGGAGATGGGTGAGGGATCACATAAAAAATAAAGAAAAGAAAATGAAAGGCACAGATAAGCAAATTTTACTTTTTTTCATAGTTGCCACTTTTCTGCTGTTTAGCGGATTTCCACTATTCCGCGATTCTGTCCCTATAGCGTCTGCTAACGTCGTCTTCTGGCGGTAGCGGAAAACTTGCTTACTGCTTGTTTCCTCTGATCTTGGTAGATTGTGTTGTAACAAAGCAGCGGAAGTGATCAACAGGGGTGTTCAATACTCTATTCATGTTAAATTGACTGTTTCCGGTCCAAATAAATCACAGGCCTTAACCTATCATACACACCTTGCTGGCTGTGCTTATTTCATTTTTATTAGAGATCAGCCACCGTGATTGTTTTTCTAGACCTAGATCTATTTAGAGAGATATATCCAAATCTAGATATCTAGATTTCTAGGTCTATCTAGATCTATCCATTTCAAATCGAAAAGTTTAGAATACAGGGTTAGGCCTGTTGAAATGGTCTGTTGAGTTGTTATTGAAAGAGGAGGAAACTTGAGGGAAATTGATTCTGTTGTGAAAAGCAGATGGAACTGGACTTCGATGGAAAAAAAGCGTTTTCAAAATTCCTCCAGAAAATAAATAAGCTAAGATGGAGCATAGTGAATAGGCTATTATTTACAAATGGTTGTAGAGCTAGATCAGATCCTTTATGTTTAACATCAACCCTTTTCCTATAGACCCCTAATTGGACACAATAGGTTGTGTGGGGTAGGGGGCACCCCCAACTACGTTTGAGGGGGGTGGGGGGGCTACATTGAGGGAGTGGCCGCTAATTTTCCTCCTTAATCCATATTTTTCTCATGCCTTTCTTTCAGAACTCCTCTTATGCTTTCTGTTGAAAATGGTCATGTAGACTTTACACTGTTCCTCATACGAAACAATGCCTTAGTCAATGCCAGGGACACAGATGGTAGAACTGCATTGCATAGAGGGGTAAGTGAACGAAGAGACTTTGTGTAGTTTTAAACATTGATGTCGTCCAAGTTATAAATTCCTCTGATATTTTTGTGTCATTTTGTTATTGACCGTCAAATTCAATTTCCTTTTTGCTTTGGAAATCAAGCTGTAAATTTCCTCTGATATTATTGGTATTATCCTTGTTATTGACTTTCAAATTCAATTTTTTTTTGCTTTGGAAATAAACCCAACAAGACAATAGATCTCGAAAATCATGTAATTAATCTGGAATAATTCTAGGGTAGGATTTATTAGGCTGCGCTATAAAACACTCCATGTGGTCCTAATTTTTATTTTCATGGTTTTCAAGTAATGAACATTTATAAAAAGATCTAGTTGTAACCACATGCAATTTATTCTATATAGTTGGTTCAAAATGTATTGATGTTTCTGTAAAGATGACCAAGTAAAATCAATTGTGAAGAAAAAACAACAAACCCATACATTTGTTAAATTGAGATATTTTTTCTTTTGTCCGTTGTGTTCAGGCTGCCAATGGGCATGAGGAGTGTGTAGAAGCGTTGATAAACCATGGAGCAGATTTGACTCTCCGTGACAATCAGGGTAGAACTGCTGTCCACATGACAGCAATGTGTGGTCATATGCCTTTACTTTCGTCTTTGCTCATAGTAAGTCTTCATCTACAAAATTCAGATGAAGTAACTGATACATTTATCATTTCCAACCCGTTTTTACTCCTTTAAATGCATATCACATCAACCTTCTATCAACATTACTTTTTTCATTTGGAAAGTTTTTATTAAATTTTAATACACTTTGGTCGGATATTTTGCTGCTTAATTTTGACTTGAAACTTGTAACTTGTGCTGAGATTTGGGATACATCTTGACGTTTGTTGTTTTTTTTCTCGTTTTTTGTTTTTGTTGTTGCATTTCACTTTCCCTAAAATATGTAGCATCCTTGTAAGTCTCTAAAGGTGTAAGTCTAAAATTAGGTCAAATAATTTTTTGGGCTTTATTCGACTAGAATGGGTGATCTCCTCCTCCTCTATTAATATCAGACCCATGAAACTAATAAAAGTGACATTTTTTGTTACTGGCTTTCATGCTTTCTCTTCTATTTTCAACTATTTATTCTTTTTTTGTGTGTCTTTCCTGTAAAATTTGCTTTTTTTTACAAGTTTAGAGACTTACAGGGATGATATAATGGTCTGTGCTGATATTTTCTATGAATATTTAGATGTAAGCCATGAAGTGAATATTTTCAAACTTTTTACCTTCTCAGAGCAAAGTGGACATGATTTCAATGTACTACTTTACTGAAATGTCAGAAGATAAAATGTACATAATATTAGTAATATAACGTGTATACAAATTGTAGCTTGTTTGGTTTTTGTAAAAACTTATTAAATAGTTTGATTGGATATTTTGCCTCTTACTGTTGACTTGAAAATTGTAACTTGTGCTGAGATTTGGGGTACATAAATTGAATTGCAAATGGATTGTGATACAAATAATTTACAAAATAAAATGCTCTTCACTGCAGGCTGGTCCAGTAGATAATTTTGAAGATATCAAAGGATATACACCTCTGCACTACAGTTGCTATAATGGTAAGTTAAAAGAAATTCCATGTTAAATAAACACAACGTAACCTCTTCAAGATTTTCAAAGAAGTGAAATCAATATCTTGTGGCAGTGAGAAAAATTGGTAGATTACAAATGTCGAAAGAAGGGAGAAAAATTAGATTCTTTAATACTTGGCAAAAACCATCCATTGATTCTTGTGTGAATAACAGTCTTCAGTTTAGAAAACAATGGAAAGTCATATTCTTAGACAAGGGCATCATCCATGCAAACATATAACCTCCTACTCATCACTCATACAGTAGAGAAAATGAAATAAGCCCTTTGCTACCTATCCATGCATGTCCTAAGAGGCAACTAAGGCAGCAACTTCTCTCTTTGTGTTGTCTTATGCTGGAATATTCCGTTCTGCTTCTGTTTATTTCTGTTTTGAGCCTGGAGTTTATCCACAAAAGATGTACTTGGCTTTATTCCAAGTTATTCTATTAATTAATCAAATGCACAGCAAGGCGACAAAAGCTCATTCATATAGATCCCATATTCAGCACGAAAAGTGATATGCCTTATTGCTTTAGATACCCAGACTCTGACATAAGGATAGATTTAGGACTATTCTAGAGAGTTTGCCATTGATTGCTGTACCCATGTGGGGTGGACTCTTGTTTTACTGTCCAACAAGAAGAAGAAGGTTCACTACCAAGACCTTCGGAATGAGATGTCTATCAAATTAGTCTTCTCCCCTGCCTTTCTTGTATGCCTTCATTTTTGTTCTATTGGGTTGAGGTGGGGGTGGGGGGTTATGTTGTTACAGTAACGCCTGCCTTTCTGTCTCATGTTGCCTGCTCAATATTTTATCTGACTTATTGCTAGACTGTCTTCTCCTCATTTTAAGCAGCTTTACATGATGTTTTGGGGAAAGTGATCCCTGGTGTTTTCACCTTGTTTAGTCTTACTCTATCCTCATGTTAACAAATGGGACATATTTCACCTAATGATTAATGACGGTTGTTAAATTATAATTCATCTTGTCCATTTCCAGGCCATCACAGCTGTGTTGAGGTCTTAATTGAACAGGGTGATATGAAAAAGTTTAGTGGAAACCCTTTCTCCCCTTTACATTGTGCTGTGTAAGTATTTTATTATGGTATTTTAAATGGGGGAGTGGATTGGAAAAATTGGGGAAGGGAGGAACTGTTTTGCTTCAGAAAAAGATTTTTCCTCTGAGTACACAAACATTCTTAACCCATTATAAGAGAACATGTCTTTGCATCTTTTGTCCAGAAGAGGACAGATTTTGTATATATGGTTACATGACAACAAAAAACATAGCTCTTGAGCCAATTGTGGGATTTCCATGTTTTAAACTTGAAAGTAATGCTCCAAATCTAACCAATGATATAAGTGGACGAGATTTTTTGTCATTTTTGATTTCTTTGAGGTGACTAAGGACACACTGGTGAATTATGTCAAATGGGTCAGGGTATCAGGACAGGTAAATCTACTGGACGCTTTTCAGTGAATTAGGGTGTACTGGGTTGAACCAATAAAACTGATGAACATCTTTTGAAGTTTTCTTAAAGATGAATTTGAAACATGAAATAAACTTTCTGATATGATAGCTCACCTCAGAGACCATACCTGATAATTGTCAGTTTCAATTTAATTTTGAGATAAATAATTTAAAAAAAAGAAGTATTCACACTTTCTCTTCAATTTGCGATTGCAGAAGAATGATGTGGTATATTCTAAGCATTCTTCATTGTTGTTTTCATAAAAGTAATCCCACGTTTTTCAGAATAGGAATGTTGTCTGAATGTAACATTAAGTCTTTATCTTTGACTTTGCCATTTTTATTACCTCTAAAGAAATAAAACACATATACCAATTCAGCTTATTATACATTTGAAAATACATTTTTCTTGTTCAACCAATGCTGCAGGATAAATGGGAATGATAACTGTACAGAAATGTTAATCGACTCGCTTGGAGAGGGTATTATTGATTGCCAGGACCGCAAGGGCCGCACCGCCTTACATGCAGCAGCCTACTCTGACCAGGGGGAGTCAATGCAACTACTTTTGGGACACAAAGCTTCTGTTAACATTCAGGATTCCTCAGGGAAGACACCTATCATGTATGCGTCAGCAAATGGTCATGTGACTGCTGTAGGTAGGTTAATGGTCTTTGTATGAATTGTGGAGAAAATAAAAATTGATACCACCTATTCCCTTAAAAGTAAAAGGTAATGCATTACTGCTGAACTTGTCTAAAGGGGAACTGGAGGGAGTTGGCCATAAATTTCCCACTTTTTTGTGAAGCTTTATGTTTTACACTGGTACCATTGTAGACAATGGCAATGCAGGCTTATTTTAATGACATTTATGATTAAAATAATGTGTGCTTCATAATACAGTTTGTGACTTATGTACTCTGCCATATTTGATGTTTTAAACATATACTTACTGAACTTGATGTTGTTATGTTATGTTGAGCATGAGGGGTTGGGTTGGGGGAGAGGGATGTTTGTGTGAATGGGTTTGGGTGCTTTTGAAACAAACTTTCTGTTTCACAAAGCTTAAACTGGTCAAGGTGCAAATCTTGCCTTCTTTATGTCTTATTTTATTACTGCTGCTGACATTTAGAAAATATAGCAATTAGGAACATGTGTTTCAGACAGTTTGCTTTGAACAAATGTCTGTTATAGTAATTTAAACTCTACATTAATGCCCATCTTTAAACATAAAATGTAGTATTTACTGCTACGATTAATCTTTTCTTTAACAGAACTCCTTCTCGAGCATGGATCTGATCTTACAAAATCTGACAACGACAGGAATACAGCCTTACACCAAGCATGTTTTCATGTAAGATATGATGTTTTTTTCTGGGATTATACAAGAATAACATCTGACGTCTTTAATTTGTTGTAGAAGACATATCCTGTGAAATTTATATGCATCTGTCATCATTTATGTCTTAGTTTATTTGGTTGATATTGAAGCTTTATCATATATCAGACATGGATTTGATTGTGGTAGAAGTATTTATACTTGGCTTGAGTTGTTTTTATTTTGCCCATTTTCTTTTTATCTTCATGAAAAATTTCTCATGGCTGTTTTGTTATTACAAATGTCCCCTGGAACTGTGCAAAACTTGAAACTTTTCTTTCTTTCTGGAACTGTTCTATGCAGAGTGTTTGAGCTATAATTGAAGGGTGTGAAAGGATGTGGAGGGCTTTTTTTGTACAGAAACAGTTGTGTACAAATACAATTGTAGCGAAAAGTAAGTTGGCTTAGTTTTATCTGTCATCAGGTCAACGTGAGTAGAGTAAAGTAAAGATAAAGTGAAGATGGCACTTATATAGCGCACGTTCCATGGCATAGCCATGCTCACGGCGCTTTACAGTGACATTTTACTTCCCTGAAAACAGCAACACAGAACATTTAGAACGAGACTTGCAGCCTGTTAGGAATGAATACATTTTTTTCAGACAGAGACAGTGCTTTGTTAATGTCAAATTACTCATTGACACCGGAGGCAAGTGAGTAAGCGAAGTAAAGTGCCTTACCCAAGGAATGCTAATGACTTGCGGTTATGAGCCTGACCGCACACCAGCGAGGCTTAAATCCATATGCTTGTATTGATCATGGTGAATGCCTCTTGACTCTCGATTCATGCCAAGACGTGATCACCACTTAGACCACAGGATCCAAAGGTGTCCTTAATTGACTGTTCAGAGCCGTACTGTGTCAGACACAGGTGGACGGCTGGATGGATTCACTGTGGGAACCCAGGGAAACTCAAATCAGACTGAGATCATACTTGTTGTTTCAGACCAGAGAAGTTTTTATGACTATCAGTATTAAGCTGATTTTTTTTCTTTTCATTCTCTTTCATGTCAGAAACGAGAAGATATTGCATTACTACTACTAGACCGGATAGAGGATTCAATCACTGTTAATATGGCAAATACAGATTTACAGACGTAAGTACTTTTCATCTCTGTTATTTATTTATTAATTTGTTTAAACCATTTTGTTTTTGTTGTCTTTGAAGTTTAGTAGCTTGATAACTGTCTTAGAATACACATTGATCAATATCTTCTTTTTCTTCTTAGCCGTTCATGGCATTGCT
>JAOYNN010279282.1:0-10258 GCA_025770095.1 Goniobranchus kuniei
AGAGAGAGAGAGAGAGAGAGAGACATACAGACAGACAGACAGACAGACAGACAGACAGACAGACAGACAGACAGAGACGGACAGAAAGACAGACAGACACACTGACACACAAAGAGAGAGAGAGAGAGAGAGAGAGAGAGATTTAAAAGTGTTTAGAGGTGGGTTGATGGGGTCAAAGGGGAAGGGAAACAACCAGTCTTCAAGACGCCGCTTGTGCGTTTGTGTGTGTGTGGCTGTGTGTGTGTTTTGTTTCGCTTTGTTGGGGTTGGGTTGAATTTTGTTTAGTTTTTTTAGGGTTGTTTTTTGTTGGGTTTTTTGTCATTTTTGTTCTTGTTTTTGTCCCTTTTGTCCCTCTCCCTCTCCCACCCTTTCCCCCCACAAGTATTTGAAAAATTAAAATAGATCCAGCGTTCTTGCAATTAGCCATTTGGTAAGACTGACCTTTTCTTTTTTCTTGTGCTTTAAACTTACTAATCTTTGTGAAACTTCTTTTATTTCTATCTTTAACCATTTCCATTTTTCATGAGGATTTGGTCGCTCTCCCTCTTCGGATATCCTATCAATTGTTTAAATTATAAGATGTTGGTACATCTGGTCCTTCAACATGTTAATATTCATCTTGTACAAGCCTCTTCCCCTTTTAATAGTTTCTAACTCAACTGTGATCGATGTTAGTTTGTGGTCACTAAATCCTACATTTTTTATTTGAGTGTCTTTCTTTAACAAATATTGACGTCTTCACCTACCGGTACCAGTATGTAACCTAACCTTCTTGCGATGGATGGAGTGCCTCTACTCTACATGTCGGAGTCTGCAGGTGTCCTCCAGATTTAAATCTTTTTGAAACTTGTTGAAACAATCCGCTATTTTTTAAAGGGAACACGGCCTCTGATATTATGTCTGACTCGTTGTTGTTAACCATGTTAAAGTCGCCAGCTCAGATAAGTCCACTGCAGTTGTTGTTTTCAGCTGCATTTCACATAGGTTTTTTTTTTAAGCTGGTGTAGAGAGTTGGCCTTTTTGTCTCAATACATGGGCCATACACGTTGGCAAGGCTAATTTCTGATTGGGCTCCACCTCTACAGTGAAAATTATAATTCTTTCATATCTGTACCATACATTTCGCTTACCTTCATTAATACTGTTGTTTATCAAGACAAGTTGACCTTTACTTCTATTCGTTCCTGATGTCACTTCCACAATTCCGTTGCATTCTCTCTCAATACTGATTCTATCTTCTTCCATGCAGTATGCCTTTTCTTCTTATTTCGTAAACCCTGGACGTTTAAGGAGATTATCTTAAAATCCATCATTATTACTTCTTATCTTTAGGGCCTTTGTCAGTCCGTGGCTATTGCGGGTCCTTCATGGGAGATTCTTCTCCCCATCTCTTCCTGCTGGTCTCTCATACAGGGGTTGCCTTGCAAGATTTGTCCACCAGCCCATTTTTCCGGTTAGAGCTTCCATCCTCCTTCCTTCCGACTCTACTTTGTAGGCTGCTTTTCTCCCCCTCTGCCTCACCGTATTCTGAATCCTTTGACATCTCTTTATCAATCTGGTGTTGCTTCTCCAGCGTAACATTTTTCCTTCTGCCACTCCTCATAATCTGCTCTGTTCCTGGTCTCAACAATTCTTCATTACCGGAACCAAAACTACTGCCCACATTTTCATCACTTCGAATGAGGTCTGTTGGTTCTCTTTTCCTTTCCAATATTACCTCCTCAGTGTCACTCTCCAAGCGATTCCTATCTTTTGTACCAACTGATATCACTCTCTTCTTTTCCGTCCTCAACACAGCTTCACTTTCCGGATTTTCAACCTCACATGACAATCCTTCGTGATGTGCCAATCCCTCAGACATTTATTAACATGTTTTTAGTCTTCTGCTCCCTATGGTATAAGATGGCCCAAAAGCAGTTTACTTTTACGTTGTTTGGCGACGGACATCATGAGGGAAGTGGAGACTGACCCAAGACAGACAGGATATGAGGAACCAAAAATTCAAGACCTTAAGCCGAGAGATCTGAGATATGCAGATGATACAGCTCTCATGTCAACAACTCTTCAAGGTCTGGAATCACTAATCAATGTTGTAAAAACAACAACGCTGAGACAGCATTAATGCTGAATGAGAAGAAGACCAAAATAATGGTCATAGACAAATGTGACGAGGAAACAAAAATATCTGAGATGGGGAAGAAATTGAAAGAGCCAGAAATTTTGAGTACCTTGGAGCATGCATTGAATCAAATGGCAAATCAACAGCAAAAACCAGGAACGAATGGTTGTAGCGCGGAAAACTGAACAAAATGAGTAGCATCTGAAAAGTGCAGTTCATTACATCGAAATTGAGAATACTCAGTCTGATGAGTAGCATAATATTTCCAATAGCTTTGTACGGATGTGAAGCTTGGACAATCAACAAAGAGGGCTGCAAGAGAATCACTGCTTTTAAAATGAGATGCTACAGGAAAATAATGAGAAGATCTTGGATGGGATGAACAAAGTAAGAAATGATGAAATACTGAGACCAGTGGTGTATTGGTACACTGGCTCCTAAAGAATGTTAGAAATCAGAAGTTGCAATAATTTTAAACACATAAAAGCGCATCAATTACTGGACAAAAACAAATAATGGAAGCCAAATTGGAAGCAAAGAGAGGATGAGGACGTCCAGTATAAGATTGGGTGCAAGATGTGGAAGAATGGATGGGAATCCAATCCACAAGACAGGAAGACTCTCCACAGACAGAGTATTGTTTCGAAGGAAAATTAGGGGAAGCCATGTATAATACAGCATAAAATTCGGATGTTGATCATCATCATCCTTTGCATACTCTCACCAATGTCGTCTACATGGCCCAAAAATCTCAGTCAAAATTTTCTCACTTCATCTCCAAACCAACTTAATGGCTTTTGTCCAACCTCATTTCACTAAAGAGGAATGCAGTATATTCGTGCCAGTTTTATTTTCTGTCGTTTTGTAAGTTTTATGACATCTACACCATATATTCTCACTGAACAGATAAGCGTCTTATAAATTCCCCATTAAATGTTGTGGGCATCCTTACATCACATTCAATAAACGTCCTGACCTTTTTTCCAACCCACAGCATCCTCCTGCTTCACATCATCTCCACACCCCTTTTTGTTTTCTTTTCACTTTCACTCTACAATGTGTTGTTGTTGTTGTATATTTAATTTAAACTCATCTCCGTTTTCAACTCCTTGCTTTATCTGGGTCTTGTTTTCTGTTCTACTTGTAAAAATTAAGATATAATTGCATTTCCAATTTGCTGGCTGCGTCAAGTGTGACATACACTTGTGATATACCAGCTGTTTTCCTTCAATGTACCTTAGTGTCTTTCAAAGTTCCAACGTTGTTTGTATAGTGGATAAAGAGTTGTAAACAGCATGCCTGCATATCGTCATGCATTTATTGGTCGATAAGTGAACTACTAAATTATGTTCTAATGCTCATTGTAATGTTTCAAGATAGTCTGCTGCTTGGAGATACGCGATTCACTCGCTGTATGGACGACCGACACTGGCACTGCTTTTGTGGGAACCGTAAGGAACTGTGTTTTTCTAGATCAGAATCCAAGATTACTGACTGACACAGAATTATCAGGTTTGAATACATCAGTCCAGTCTGAATCATTTTGATCTAGATCTAATGCGGCCATCTCCAAGTTGCCATCAGGGTTAGTCGATATGACTTCTTCCCCTTCATCTTTTCCTTTAAGCTTATCCCGTTGCCTGCACGGTCGCTTTGTCGAATGCCACAATTCCATACTTTATGGTCCATTGTGTCGTCATCCTCCTGGCCCAATACTCTCATTTCGTTCTTAACTCTACCAAACATTCTTGTTTTGGGGCGCTTTCTCCATCTTTTACCAGTAATTTACATATTCAACACCCTCATATCCTACCCACATATTCCTCCACGCGTCTCCTGATGTTCCAAACCACAGAAGTCCATTGACTTTGTTATTGTTGTCATACTTTTCACTTTTACTCTTCTGTGAATCTTTACCGTTTGACACTGTCAATGACTCTTGCAGCGCACACTGCGCCCACACAATCTCAGACAAGCCAAGATAGAGACATGGGACCGTTGTGAAAACCCTTGTCCTCATTGTAAAATTTATCCATTCGAGGATTATCGAAAGAAATGTATGATTATCAAATATATGATGAGGCGATAATATAGCATTGTAGGCAGATATCGGTTAAACAGCTTTTTGAGAATAAAATGCCTTTTTATTTCATTATTTACATGGTTCAGACGATCTTATATCGGGTTTAAGAGGTTTCCGTGATGTAAGAGGCGAACATGAAAAGGATCTTTTGCCAATTATTTATTTACTTATTATTTTTTATTTATTTTTTTTATTTTTCTTTTTAGTTATAATTCAATGTTCTTTCAAAATTGGTTTATACATTTTCAGAATAAAATCGTCCTTCAACGTTGCACGATGCTAGGTATTCTATCTCATTCTATATTATTGTTTTGTGTTGTGTTTGCTGTTGCCTTTCTTTAGGTGAAGTTAGGTGGATAACTTCCAATGGTAGGCCCACTCAGTAGATGGGTGAAAAGCAGTAATAGGGGATGTATTGTTATAGAAGACCACTTATAGGCTGACTAATGATCGGGGCAGTTTACAAATTAGAAAAACGACCAGGGTTCAAAAACCCAATCGGCTGGAAAAACAAAAATAGAAAATAAATTGTGCATGACACCACAAATTAAAGCCACGTGGCATAGATGCGGGCAGTTAAGTATGAAAATTGAGTTTGCAGATAGATAAAGCCACAGACCTGAAAATAAAGGTTTCTAAGATACATATCTGGTATTGGTGTAAAAAAAAATGAAAAACAAATATTGGGAGTTAGAGTGGAGTCTACTGCTAACATTCCACATGAGCATGATTTGGAATAGATATGAGGTACACGTTAGATCTCTCGTGTAATTGTTGCAATAGATACCACAAATACAAGTCATAGGAAATAGGCACGAGAATATCAAGGGTGAAACACAATGTCCTCACTGTCCTAAATTTATTGTGAGGGGCACTTTTCCACGGTTAAATGAACAAATCAAACGCGATTCAAAATTTCAAGAAGTGTCATAGTAATATCTTCAACTGTACACCTTACTTCTCAACGATTCTCAACGATGGGCCTTACTAATTGACACAACTTGTATTTATCACAATGTACAGGAATTCTCTAGACAAAGAACATTCTGGAATAATCTGTAAATTATGTAATGTACAGGCTCAGATAAACGATACTAGAAGGTTTTAGGCGAATACAGTCCTTTCCAAATCTAAAAATAGGCTATCCTCGCCAAAAGAAGTTTACAAATAGAGAGTTAGGCACCGCACACAATTCAGGCATTGATAGTTCAGATCATAAAACGTTACAGTAATGTAGTCCAAGCCACTGGTCCTTGGCAATTTATCATGCTAGCAAAGGTGTATGGCTTTGACATAGTAGACAATCTTATATACAAACAATAACCTTATACTTGATGAATTGAATCACATTTACCTTTTTCTCTGCCTCTCCATTAATTAGAAATGGATCTAGATCGAGATCTTTCTTGATCCAGACCTAGGAAGCTGATCTAGGTTGATTTAATCTAGATCTAGATCTAGAATCTAGTGATTTTGAACTGTACAGTTTTGTAAGGTCTCAAGAATCTATATCTAGACCAGAATTGAAGTCTATAATTCTAGGCTATATTTAGAAGACCGTCTTAATGAAAAGCTAGAGTCTACACCTAAATAGATCTAGATCAAAATGATTCAGATTGGACTGATGTATTCAAACCTGATAATTCTGTGTCAGTCAGCAATCTTGGATTCTATTCTAGAAAAACACAGTAGGCCTAGAAATGCCATGGCTAAATGTCATAGATCTCTAGGCTAAGTTTGTTTTGATTTCCTTCCGTTGCCAAATTTGGGTTTGCTGAAAAACTAAAAGAGGCCGACAAAGGTGACAAAGTGATAGTTGGATGGTTGTTTACCATTGAAACACAATGTCAGGTACTGGATGTGGCAAGTCCAATGTATGGATGGAATAAATACCTGACGCGAGTCAATGAGCCTAGTGAAAATGGGGGGACAATGAAATTTCAAAAACAAAACCTACAGCGACTTCAGACTTCTATTGAAAACTGCGCACGCCACCATCCATTCTAATTCATCTTATAAAATTTGAAGTCTGAATGTTCACTGGTCTAGAAGTCTTTGCAATGACAGATTCCAAGTACACAAATGCAATATCAATATAAACAGATTATAAGGTAATCGATGCCACTCTTTTGTCAGGGTACCTTCGTCAACTCGATTGTAAAAAAGTATTAATTAGACATTGTTATCCTTGTCCACAAAACATAGTATTTTCGTTCCCGTATTCAAGTGTAATGGGGATTCGTCTTTCCTTGGGGCTCTCTCCGGTCTTAAGAATGTGATTTAGATTCTGATTCCCCATCTCCCCTCTTTATAGTGTCTTATTACTTCTTCACTGTTATCATATAAGTAGGATGGGAGTAACAGTCACAGACATTCATGGCCAAGTTTAAATATAGAATGTGACATACGAGTCACTTTGATCTCAATCAGAACACCATTAGGCTGATGGGCTTGTGGAGAGGCTCACCTCGAATCCCGCAGAGGACCAGGATAAAAAAAGATATTTTAATTAATACTAACTGCATGTTATGCAATGGTGTGCGTGAAAGATTCAACATGAGGATACAGTGGACATAATGGAATTGAATTACAGAGTCTAAAATATAAAGTAGGCTTATGAACAACAGAGGGCTAAACAAACAACATATCTAACAACGGTACGAGGCCCGGGTTTACATATTTTTGTGCCTCGCAGGATGCAAGTCTTGTTCAACGTATTATGCGCTGATGTAGACCTTAGACCTTAGACCTTAGTCAGTCTGTGCCCTTGGCACATCGAGCTGATGTCATTTTCCACACATTTCTGTCCTTGGCTGTTGTTTCCGCCTCATTCCAAGTTAGATGTCTTGCGTTCAGGTCCTTTTCGACTGCATCCTTCCATGTCAGTTTTGGTCGACCTCTCTTTCTCTTTCCTTTCGGTTTCCATTTAAGAACACATTTTAGGAAACGGTACTCACTCATTCAGAAGACATGTACAAACTATCTCACTTTTTTTTCTTCTATATGCTCTGTAAGATTCTTTGAATTTTTGTTGGTTTTTTTTAGGACCTCGATGTTTTTCACCTTGTCTAAATATATAATGCCGAGGATTTTTCTTAAAACTTTGATGGAATGCATTCAATTTTTTTGCATTCCGTAGCGTATAGTGCCATGTCTCACTACCGTAAAGCATGATAGGTAATATGGTGGCACTGTAAATATTAATTTTAGTTTTCAGATTTATGCTTTTTGATTTTATGATTGTAGCCATTTTCCCAAATGCGGCATTTGCCTTTCCAATTCTAATTTAAATCTCTTCATTTGTGTTGCTGTTGTTACTGATTTTTTCCGACATAGTCAAGGCATCAATTTGCTTTATTTTCTCACAATCAATTTCGATTTTTATGTCATTTCCTAGTGTTGACATTACTTCACATTTTTTGGCATTAAAACGCAATCCTATTCTCTCTGCATTTCTTTTTAGTTCATCTGTATATTTTTTGTAATTTTTCATTGCTTGTATCCAACATGGCAATATCATAGGGAAAGTCGAGGTCAAATATGTGACGGTCTTCCAGGCAGATGCCATAGCCTTTTCCTTCTTGTCTAGTTAGTACATAATCAATCACATGTGTGAACAAAAACGGGGAGAGAATGCATCCTTGTTTTACCCCAGTTTGGATATCGAATGTGTTTGTTATTTTTTGACCATTGCATTTTGTCTGACTGTATAATGTTTTAATCACATGTATGATTTTTGTTGGAATTCCGTATGCCGAAAGGATCTGTCACATCGTATCCCTGTGTATGCTATCAAATGCTTTTTGAACGTCCGCGAAATGTATGAAGATTGGAAGATTCATGGAGCAAAAATGGCGTCAATGCATGATTGACCTGATCTAAAGTCGCTTTGTTCGTCTCTGAGAATATTGTTAATCTTTGCTTTTATTCTGTTTAGGATTATCATGCACAGGTCTTTACTAGGCAATGAGAGAAGTGTTATGCCTCTCCAACTGGAACAATTGCTCAGGTGTCCCTTTTTTGGAAGAGGGATAATGGTTCCAATGCTCCTTTCTTCTAGTGTTTTTTCCTGGCTCCATAAGGCGTTACAAAGAGATTGCAACATTTCGGCTATGGGCTCACCTCCACATTTGGGTAGTTCCGGTTGGATACCGTCTATTCCCGCGGCCTTGTTGGTTTTCAGTTTTCTTATGGCTTCACGAGTTTCCTTTATTGATATTACGCCTGTATCGATGTCTAAAGTAGTGTGCTTGTTCTCAATAACCAAGTGCTCTGCAGGTTGTAGTTGAGTTAGCACTGATTGAAAGTGTTCGACCCATCTGTTCTCAATTTCTTTTTCTGTACTCAATCTTTGCCCATCTTTGCTTTTATTGGCACCTGTGGTTTCTTTCCACTGTTCGTAAGCACATTTAAGATAAGAGAAGATAATAATACTTTATTCTTCCCACGAGGGGAAGACATGTAAAAACATAAACATACTGCATCGATAAAATCGTAATAATCGTCAATTATAAATACATACACACAAGCTCTCTCACACACACGCTTAAACATACAAGCGAATTTAAAAATGAAGTACAATTTAAATGTGTATAATCTGTAAAGAATATAATATCATACAATATACAATATCACAGATAACTTATTGATTTGTAAAAATCGTCTAAATCATATTATCTTATAGACGTTTCTTGTATCATTTTTCAGCTACTTTCTGTGCATCTGTTGTTTTTGTACCTTTCCAATTTTATTTATCTGGTCTTCAGCAGAGATAGTTTTTTTGTAATCACATGTTATTTCTTAGGCCAACTCGACGACTTGAATTGTTTTGAAATGGGTGTTTAAAACATGGAATCGTTAATGTTAAAAGGAATATTGAAATTGTTTAAAAGTGGATGGTTGGTGAACATAGTTAATAAAATGGTAGCTGACTGAATGTGATTTCAAAATTTCTGTAAGAATGAAGTATCCATTTTAAAATATGCAATTTAAATAAACTTCCCTTCGTGAAAAACGATAAAATCTCTATATTCTGAAACGGCGCAAGTTCACAAGTCGTATGGTATAACAATTCAGAAAATGGATATGGAATGGAGCACAGAAATATCACATTTATAGCACAGAACAGAAACAGGTTTTGCGGGTTAGGCTGCTGATGTAGAACCTGGGGTTAAATGTCTTTGAAAAGCGCTGAAATTTCGTTATATTGTCACACGCCTCTTGTCCGCGATTATTTTCGGAAGTCAGTTTTGTCATAACTTCTTCACGACTGTGCATGCTTTGTATCAGCAGACAAGTCTTGTGCTATCATTTTTAAACATTTACTATAGCTAAGAATTGTAATTGTCACAAAACTTTACACTTTTGTTTAAAAAAACAGTCTACTCTAGTGATCTTACCTCAATAAAACAAAAATATAAAAAACAAAGGCGTAAAAATCGACAGTACGTTGGATGAAGTTTGGACCTAAAGTTAGAATAAGTCTAGATCCATAATCTACAGCTAATGCAGTCTAGAACTAAATCTCAATCATATTATTATTCAATATAATATGCGTTTTAACTTGGAATGAAAGAATAAATGATCAAATCTCTACTCGAATAAAAGAAAGACCGAGCCGAGCCGTTTACCACAGATCAACTCAAGCTAACATTTCTGAATCTAGTGAAAAAATTTCATGTCCATTGAAAACAAATTCGTACATCTAATTTAGATCAGAAAAAGAGACTTAGACATTTAGGCATGTTATCGCGCAAAGCGGATGCGTAGTTGATCAATTGAAACTATGAACGTAAATGGACGATTTTGCAGTCCGGTTTTTTGATATTGGCGATTATGACAACTGCTTACATTTTTCGTTATAACTTTTACAAGAAACTGTCTACATCATTGAACTGTTATAGGTCAACTTCAATTTAATTGATGTGTGTATGGGGAAAATTTCATTACGATTGATTTTGTCAATTCTTCGATAATGAGAGTTAAAGTTCAGAATTGGTTATGTTTTATTTTGTTGTTGTTGTTGATCACCCGATATATATGTGTGCATATATATA
>JAOYNN010279504.1:0-10256 GCA_025770095.1 Goniobranchus kuniei
TTATTATTAATGTCATAAAGAGGTTGTATGGTATTGATGGTGTTCCGTTGTGTGGCTGAATATAACTTTGCGGGAGAGTTACCGCTCCTTGTTGTTTCGATTGCTTTTATACTTTTACTCGAGAGGTAAAGATGATGGTAAACAACAGACGACTTGTGGGCGGGATGTAGGTGGATGTAGATCTAGAGAGGATGGGTGTAGTAGCACGAACAGCCTCGTCAAACTTCAAGGCACAATGGAAATATAAACAAACACAACCACGAATCTGAAGACCTCAGTTTCTTGGAAGTCACATGTAATTTATTGAAATATGAATCTCTTTGAACTTCATCCTGTAGATAGGACTTGACTATATATGTATGAAACTGTAAAGGATATCTAATGTTCCTGGCTTTCTTTGCTCCTTCTCATAACATCATTGAGTTTGCGATCTTGACATTTATATATTCAATTATATTTGATTATTCATCTCTCATCCCGGCATTAGACTTATTATCTTTCTCATGAAAATACATCTGAGATATTATTTATATTACATGTCGATATTAAGTTTCGAGTAAATGACATTACACGGAAATTCATAAAACATCTAAAGTTTCTTCTGAACTTGGAATGACCGAAAGCACTGATCTAAAGCGTTAGAAATTGCGATACGGTGGAAAATTATACGCGTATGGAAATCTAGACACTGCAGCGATCAGGGAGGTTCTGATCCAAGACGATGAAACTTGACAAGGAGGTTAGATCCACGATTATTACATTTCTTCTTCAGGAAATCATCTTGAAATGCTTTTCTTCTCGTAGAGAGTCTTCTTGTAAAACTGAACGAAGAAGTTACAATGAAAAATACATAATTTCAATAGATTAAGCCTGGTCAGAGGAATGTCGCTCCCACCTGGAATAATATATATGTTCCCTAGTACAACAGTGAAGAGTGCGACATTCCACCGAAAGAGTTGAGACCAGACTGAATCGCCTTACAATCGAAATCGCTAAAGTAACTGTGAATTAATTTCAATCCACCTGGAGCGAGTGATAAATCAACTTACACTACGCTCACTCTGTCCCTTAAAATTATACGCTAACGCTCTTAGAAAATTAAAATGTCATTAAATCAATTTACGCTGAGGATGCACGGCTAATGCTCGTGACATCCATGCACGCCCGTTTTAAACAAATTGATTGGATTAATTTCTTTCAAACATCTCGAAATAACATTAAAGAGGAACTAATTAAAGGTTACGAGCCTAGTTTCATATGTGGTTTATCTTCATTGAGTATTATCTCTGATTCTCTTAAGCCTAGTTTAGGGAAAACCTGGGGAACAGTGCCATTGACAATAACAGTTAAATCTTTCTAGATATATATATATACATCACACATGAAAATTATGCTATACTCAAAGGCAAATTATGAGCATTCATAATTTCACATCCAAAATAAAAAAAAAATTGTACTCATCACACAAAAAATATGAACTTCTTAAACATAAGATACTCATCAAATCATGGTAGGGATATTCCTTGATGATGAATTTGTAGATGTAAATTTCTTTTATCAATGATGGAAATTTCCTGTAGGTTTCATCTCATCAAACCAAGGATGTTGACATCATACCTCTTACTGAAAACAAGACTCGCAGAAAAATTAACTGCATGAATAACCTGCGAAGTTGTGATCTAGATATTAATCAAGGAAAAATTAAAGTTTAACTGATGACGAAATCTTTATCTGTTTTAGATGGTGCAAAAGACGTTAATTGTTACATAGATTTCACTTTTAATAACCTTAGTTATATACTAAAATAGACTCTTTGAGACAATATATTTAAATAATAATTAGGCCAATTAAGTGAATCTCCATACATATGACAGGATATATCCTGGAATTATTGTCAGGATTATTAATTATTATCTATGTATATTAAATTATTTAAATGGCTCTTGGGAATATGTGTCAAAGGCTCTATAAACATCCTAGGAAATACATTTAGGGAATTAATTAGTATTATATATTAGAATCTTCCTGGGTATACGCATCCAGGGAATTCTTCTCTTCTTCTTCTTCTTCTTCTTCTTCTTTTTTTCTTCTTCTTCTTCGTATTATTATTCATATTATTCTTATCCTTATTTATTTCTTCTTCTTCTTCTTCTTCTTCTTCTTCTTCTTCTTCTTCATATTCATTATAAACAAGGCCTTAGCAATAATATACTGAATAATTAATCTGCTAAAAGTAAGTGCGAATGTCCCTCAGTAGAGTAATATTTAGTCATTAGGCATTTGGTTTTACATATTATTTAAATTATTAAAAATTAACTTTATGTGGCTCCTTATATTGCTCTCATTTATGATGACCGGATGCTATGAAGCGCGGTGTTAGACATAACTACGATGGAAAATCCAATCTTCAAATTCGCATAAAATCTGCTGAACAAGCTTTACGATGTAAAAATGAACCTTTCATGACAATGATAATAATAACAGGAAGAATTTTTACTTTTCACAGAGTTAAATAAATTACTTTAAAACAGGTTTCTCCTATAAGACATTTATATGGACCAAAAGTTTGTTGTCTTCTTCCAGATGTTTTTCCCAGTGCCGATGCTTCACATGGCTGTGGGCTTCTTTGGGGCAGGTTTGTTTTGCATCTTCATCGTAGTGGACACGCATATGATCATGGCCAAGCTATCTCCTGAAGAATACATTATGGCAGCCATCAACCTTTACCTGGATATTCTCAACCTGTTTCTTTTCATCCTTCGCATCCTGGGAGAGCGCAAGTGATTGTTGGGACCGGTGCCATTTTTTGTGTTGTTTTCATCTTTCTTTCTTTGAGTGCATTAATCAGGTGACTTGTAAATGTTAGATGGATTGTCAGTTTGTCATCATGTACTGACTTGCATTGTACTAAAGGCCTGAAGTGTAAGCTGTGATAGTCATTTGAAATGAGTTGATAGAATAATTTGTTTTGAAAGATGGATGAAATGATTTGCACTTTTCTTGATGTTTTGCTTTCTTTAGTGGAGGTCAAGGTTTTTCTTTTGGGAATCATTCATTGGTTTTGGTGTGTTAAAGATACATTCTATTTAATATTTAATTCTGTTTAATATCCTTGAGAAACATTAGTTAAAAAGGAAATATCTTGTGTTAAAGATACATTCTATTTAATATTTAATTCTGTTTAATATCCTTGAGAAACATTAGTTAAAACGGAAATATCTTGTGTTAAAGATACATTCTATCTAATATTTAATTGTATTTAATATCCTTGAGGAACATTAGTTATAAAAGGAAATATCTTGTGTTAAAGGTACATTCTATTTAATATTCAATTCTGTTTAATATCCTTGAGAAACGTTAGTTAAAAAAGGAAATATCTTGTGTTAAAGATACATTCAATTTAATATTTAATTCTGTTTAATATCCTTGAGAAACATTAGTTAAAATGGAAATATCTTGTGTTAAAGATACATTCTATCTAATATTTAATTCTGTTTAATGTCCTTGAGGAACATTAGTTAAAAAAGGAAATATCTTGTGTTAAAGATACATTCTATCTAATATTTAATTCTGTTTAATATCCTTGAGGAACATTAGTTAAAAAAGGAAATATCTTGTGTATAAAGGAAAATATTCACTGAGTTTCTTTAACTTAAAAAAGTAAAAAAAATTATTATTTAATGTTTATGATGAGACCGTTTTTACATAGTTCTCAGAGTAGACGTAGTTCCTCAAAACAATTTTATTACCTTTGCTGTGATACATAACTTGACAAAAAAAGGAAACACGAATTGTCGTGGTTTTTATTCTACTTTATGAGTTCAGAGTACTCTTGGAGGGAAAAGTGATTTTCATCAGTAACAGACCCTTTGGCAAACATTAGCAGTGGACTGAGAACATACTTAGGATAAAAACAGACACGGTTAAATAATAATTACTGTCTGGAGGAATGTATTTGTTTCAGGTGTATTTAAACTCTATAGAAAACACCATAAAACCAAAAGTAAGCTTCTTATGTCTTTGTTTTTGTATATATATGAGATGTTCTCTCAGCATTCGGCTTATAACAGCATACAGTAGTCTCCCCTTAGTTTATTGTTTGAACACACACACATTCCATCATACACATATGAGGTAGCTTTACAATGTGTTTGCTTCTGTCTGTCTGTCTGTTTGTCTCTTATCACTCTTTTACTCCAGTTCACATTTTGTGTGTGTTCATACTCACTAGAGGTTAGATGTTGATTGAAAGTTGGAGGCAGATTTAGAGTTATATCTATGAAGTAAATAAACAGTTGTATAACAAAGCTATTTTTTAAATGTGGTTGTTTTATATGCCTTACCAAATAAGCCGCAGCTGATCATATGTGGAAACATTTGGGATTTTCTGTTTGCCTTTTTTTCTTTTTGGGCACAGTGTGTAGTGCTTAGGGCTTGCTACTGAAAAGTCATGGGTTCAATTCCCGGTAAGGGCAATGTGATTTAACTCTTGGGCAGGGCTATTAACATTAATTGCTTTTGTTTCTTGGCACTGTTCACATGGCTGACATTCGGTTTTCGGTTGAAAGCCAAGACAAATTTCCCTTTAGGGATGAATGTAGGGGTATTTTATTCATTTATTTTTTAATGGATTTTCCCTTAGCATTATTAGATTGTTCGAAAATATGGTCAAAGATGGTGGTCATGAGAGAAACCATAAAAACTGGGAACATTTCTTCTGAATTGGACATGCAGATAGTGGTAAGTTATACCACTTAAAACACTCCAAACTTTTGAGTTAGAAGGATTGAAACGTGGAGTGACATATGCTAACAATTTCAAATTGTTTCATCTCTCATTTGTTCAGGATGTGCCCATAAATGGAGTGCTATGGTGAAAATGAAAAACAGTTTGTCATTGGCTGTGTAGAAAACCTAAAATGTTGGAGCACAGCCATGTTGCTGTCTTTAAATTGATAAAATGGTTAGGATATATTGATATTCAAGGGAATGGATGTCTTGCTTTCTATTTTAAATGCTATGGTCATTTTTTTTACTCCAGTTCTATCCCCGCATATTCCAGTATTCTACACTTTTTACATTTGTACCTTTATAACCTTAGTTGTAATAAATATTCTGTCCTTTTTATTGGTATCCATAATCTTCTACAGATTATCATCTTTGCTAGGTTTTCTTTTTAAACATATATGTTGTACATATAATTCTGTTGGTAGTATTATCAGTGAACTCTATGCCTGTCATCAGTTGACATGCGATACCCAGCTTAATCACCTTCCATAACCCTCTTTCATGTCCTTGAACTTGTCAAGGAGAGATGACGTTTCTGCTTACCCACCTACCAAATATCTCCACCTTCATTCCGTTCTGTCACTTGTTTGCATGAGTCTTCCAGACTCCGCCCTAGGGCCTGTCCTGCATGTTGTAAGTTTCATGAAATTACCAGTCGTCGTTTTTAAATGACTTGACATGCATGATGGAGTAAAAGATGTTTTGAGTACCTTCATACATCCCAATACCTTCACTGCTCCACTATTTTGCCCTGGCCAAATCCCTATTGCTGTCAGGTCTTTGTGATAAAGCCATGGGCAACTGGGCCTTGCTTTCTACATGGCTGTGAATATACTCCCATATTCCTCTCATTCAATCAAAACAGGAAGGCTAAGGGAGGTAAACCTTGATTTTCTCAACTAAGGTGGAGGAAGTCCTGTCTTGAGCCCCTTGATTTCATTCCCTGACCTAGTTCTACTTAAATGCCAGTTTTGTGTAATGCTCCTTTCCTTTGCTTCCCAAGTACACGGCATTAACGTGGCAAATACAGTGATTGTTGTTATGATGTCGTACGATTTCGTTGGGGCTTTCATCTTTAGGTTTCAAATTAGGGTCTTTATTGATTGCAGATTAGTTTCCTTTAATGTTCTATCCAGTAAAGTATGGCTGATCTTGTACAGTACTGGTGGTTGAGTCAGTTTGGTTACATTTTTGTTTGTCTGGCTTTTACTGTGTGACAAATTTGTGTTGACTTGGTCTACTTATATAATTTCACTGATACAAATGTGACCTTTATTGCTTTTGTTTTTTAATTTAGAAGGATTTAGTCAACAAGGCCGTAATCTTAATTAGACGACTACGGCAGTTTAGTTTTGTTCAGTTCATTAACAATGTAACAAGTTATAAGATTACATTTTATCCGTCAGCTTTCCAAATGTATTCAGGCTCACAGACTAATGGACATTTTTATCCAATAAGCCTCCAAGTTGATAATATATTCTCTTATTGACCTTGATTACACAATGTCTTTGTAATGATATGTTAATGATATGCGCATGCCTTATTGTATGACTTGAAAATGAATGAAGAATTGTACTTGTCCACAGTCATCAGTGCACCTGTGGATACGTTACTCTAAATGTAATTTTAAGCAGATTTGCATGTATTCCTCGTCCACTTATTTCTCAACCTCACAGATTGCTCGTCCCAAACACAGTGTCGTGACTAGATTCTTCTATTTCCTTAGTACATATTTCACATATTCCTTGTCTGTCTTCATGCTTTCCTCATTCCCTTTCACACCATTTTACCATCATTTCTTCAACAAAAATCTTTCCTTGACTAACCACAAACCGGTCAACACCCCCCTCCCCCTCTTTCCCCAAACATGCAAAGCCTAATGGTTGTACATGTCAATCTAAATTTACACAACTTTCTCAAGTGGGGTCATAGGGTGGGAGTGGGATGCATGTCGGGCTAGAGACAGAACATCACCCTTGCTGCCTGCTCCCTCACTCTGTGTGTGCGCGTGTGGGTTCAAATGCTTGCCCGGCCTGGATGTGGTTAGAGA
This sequence comes from Goniobranchus kuniei, assembly GCA_025770095.1. Lineage (NCBI taxonomy): Eukaryota > Metazoa > Mollusca > Gastropoda > Nudibranchia > Chromodorididae > Goniobranchus > Goniobranchus kuniei. The sequence continues at coordinate 6,838 of JAOYNN010279504.1, forward strand.
TGGAACTCCAACCTTGCCCCTCTCTCCCTCACTCTGTGTGTATGTGGGTGTGTGTTCAAATGCTTGCCGGCCCTGGATTTGGTTAGAGATGGAACTTCCACCTTGCCCCTCTCTCCCTCACTCTGTGTGTGTGTGTGTGTGTGTTCAAATGCTTGCTGTCCCTGGATTTGGTTAGAGATGGAACTCCAACCTTGCCCCTCTCTCCCTCACTGTGTGTGTGTGTGTGTGTGTGTGTTCAAATGCTTGCCGGCCCTGGATTTGGTTAGAGATGGAACTCCAACCTTGCCCGTCTCTCCCTCATCGTGTGTGTGTGCCTAAATGGCTTGCCCGTCCCTGATTTAGTTGTTCATACTCTTTTAGTTGTCTTTCTCAGTTTCACGCATTCCTCGTTTCACGGATTCTCGTCCAAATCCCTCGGTCCCAGCAGGGACGAGGAATACGTGCAGGATTATATGTTTGACCTTGACCTCCAGTTTTTAGCTGTGTCTGTACTACAAGAATGAGTTCATGCAGATCATGTCCAGTCACTGTTGCTGTCAGTTGTATCATGTTACTGCTGGGTAAAGGTAAACACAATGGGCTTTTCACATTTGGGTTTTAATCATACACTTTACCGTATTACTCTTATTTACTCTTATTTACTCCTGTCATGGCTTTTTGGATTTCATCAGAATTTAATTTTCATGCCAGCAATATATATGAAGGGTTTGACTGCAAAATGCGAGATATCCATTTTTAGCATTTTGAAAAAAAATCATTTTTTTATTATACAAAAACGATTCAAGTTGTCATTTACTTTTAAAGCTTATAACATATTTAAGATAAAGTCCATCATCATACATAACTGAGCAAAAACCATTGTTCATAATTTTAATGTTGGTCTTTAAAAAACTAAATCTTATTTTGCAAAAAGCGATAATTCCAAAGAATTTCTTCACAAAACGAGACAAATCCATCACCAAAATCATCAAAAAATCATCAGTATTGAATCACAGTATTATTATAGACTGGATTCTAAATCAATCTAAAAGTAATAAAATCTAGATCTGGATCTGGATCTGGTTCTTAATTTTACCTTGAGTAAGGTCTGCCGCTTTTTACAAAAATGCTTCCCGTTGTGTGAACATTGTATTGAAGGCCTTTTTTCCTATCCCAGAGTACCTTGCTTTTTTAGTGGCAAGGATTTTTAAAAATCTTCCAGGATTATTGGCTTTGGGTTTTCTAATTCTTTCTTTAGATGGAGTTGCTTAGAAGGAGTTGCTTAGACGGAGTTGCTTAGAAGGAGTTGCTTAGAAGAAGTTGCTTAGACGGAGTTGCTTAGAAGAAGTTGCTTAGACGGAGTTGCTTATTCAAAAAGTCATCCAAATTAGTTACTATTCTTGGTATTGGCGCAGCCATCTTGAAACCAAAAGTGACGCTATAAGCACGCTTGTCCATGATTGGTCACTGATAGCGTTGGTCGCCATAAGGGATTTCCCTTCGGATTTGTCACGTTTTGTGAACAAAGCACTGCTGCTTTTATCGATTGCATTTTGACAAAAATGCTCAAGTTTGGGTATCCGTATTTGTTGGATTTAACACATTTTGCATACAAAATTTGAAAAATCATATTAAGATCACTTGATAGAACTATGATATACACTTATCAGAAATATTTTTAAAAAGGCCTTTATCGGGTTTTGTGGTCAAACCTTTCATATATACATACAATTATGTACATTGATATGCAATTATTAAAGATCACTTTTGTTGTTGTTGACATTTTTGTTCAAGAGTTTAAAGCTATGAACCATTATAGAACATTACCTGGTAATCAAAGCTTATTTTTATAAGATACTAAAACTTGTTTGTTCGGTAAAGACCTCTGGTGTAAACCTCCCGCCACTACATGTATTACATTGTGTCTGGCGCTGTACAAAAGGTGAATTGAAACACTGTGGACACAATACGGACATTCAACCTTTGCTGAGGTTGTTGTGTCAGCGTTACGGTGTGCCAGGAGCACTTAGGGTACTAGACACTTGCTTTTACATGTTGTGAGACTATATGTATGTAGATGAAAATTGTTCAGAAAGAGATTCTGGGCACAAACGTGAGACCAGAATATGGAAGCAGTATTGGACAGCTGGGTTACCTAGCTCCAACTGGTGATGGGGATTAATGGCAAAATTGTGAACCTTTGCACCTTGTTTCATGTGTGTTAATTCTTTTATGATAATGCTGACAAAGTACATTTGCTGAGATTATTCCAGATAGTTTGTGTTTTATTCCTGGCATTGGATTGAGAGGTAATTATTCCTGGCATTGGATAGGGAGGTAAGAGATACTTTCCACGAGTTGTAAACACACAAGTCACTTAGAATTGACAGATTGATCTGCTTAGAATTGACAGATTGATCTAGATCAAGTCTGAAGAATTTGTTTGATCTAACAAACAGAACACAATGATGCATAAAAAAACAATAAAAGTATTGGCTGAATGCATTATGTTGAAAAAAATCTTGATTCATTTTCTTACCTCCGTTACATTCTCCATTAAAAGGAATAAAGTTTCTAGTGACCATTTTAACTCTATCAGTGCCACTTTCAAAATATATTTGTCTTTTGAAGTGGCTAATTAAAAGTCTTGCATTCAATAGAACAAACAAACAAACAAACAAAAAAAGTTTCCTCATATGTATTTTGTTTTGGTTACAGTAACAAAAAGTTAAATGATGTTCAGAGGCTTGTTGTTTTGAGAAAATTAAAATGCACCACTGATGTCATGGTACGACATATGTATTCTATGTTATTCTAATGACATAGAGTTCTTGAAAGAGAAATCTCTGTAGCCTCGGCATGATTGAAGAATGAGTGTGTGATGGAACAAAGACAGAAACAATGTGGACACCGAAACCAAACCAGTTTGTGTAGCCTTGATAACATTTTAAACATATCTGGCAAAGATAGCGGTTGTGAATGCAGAAGAGAAAAAAATAACCTAAACCAAGTTGGCTGACACTCAGCCTAAAATGTTTGATACGAGGAAGAGAAAAAAACCCCACCTAAACCAAGTTGGCTCACACTCAGCCTAAGATATTTGATACGAGGAAGAGAAAAAAAACCATCTAAACCAAGTTGGCTCACACTCAGCCTAAGATATTTGATACGAGGAAGAGAAAAAAAAACACCTAAACCAAGTTGGCTCACACTCAGCCTAAAATGTTTGATACGAGGAAGAGAAAAAACCCCACCTAAACCAAGTTGGCTCACACTGAGCCTAAAATGTTTGATACGAAGAAGAGAAAAAAACCCCACCTAAACCAAGTTGGCTCACACTGAGCCTAAAATGTTTGATACGAAGAAGAGAAAAAAAAACACCTAAACCAAGTTGGCTCACACTCAGCCTAAAATGTTTGATACGAGGAAGAGAAAAAACC
>JAOYNN010279726.1:0-10255 GCA_025770095.1 Goniobranchus kuniei
GGGGAAAGTGCAAAGAAATACAAAACAGGAGTGTGAGCAAAAAATTACCATGAATGTTAAAAACAAAAAGAAAAAAAGGAAGTTTAAAATAGCTGCCTCTTGGGAACAAATTTAAGGATGGTTTTCTTTTTGTGTGAAAACAACAAAGCTTAGATCAGGGCCTTCAATACCGGTACCTTATTTTGCATTACCAGAACTGTGCTTTACATTAAAATGACAAGGCAATCATCACAAACACACACACATACAATGCATATACATACAGGCAGATAAAGGAAAAGAAAAAGACTGCTTAATTTATTCTGCAAAGTTTAGTTTGTACACTCACACATTGGAACTCAGAAGTACTAAGATCACCGGGGTTGACTATAAAGCTATGTCCAAGTTCTTGTTACAGTGCTACCCCTTATCGGCCCTACATAGACAACACTGGGAGGGGGACGACCATTAAGCAAAGCCTCTATACAATATCAATGTCTATTTATAGATTGCATGCAATTTCATTAGTTTATACAGGTCATTAAGATGGATATCATTGAAAGAGTATCATGTCAGGGGCCTTTTCCCAATAAAAGATATACAAATACATAAGACAAATTATCTCCCAAGAGCATCTGTCACATTTCCTGATATCCCATGGTCCCAAATACAGTGCAGCATGCTTAATACAACATCGCCGGGACCAGAAAATTATGTCATATTAAGCCGAAAGTCGCTATAACGGTTTTCCCTATAAAACATAGGGAAAAAACCCAAAAGTGCGATGACAATGCAGGCGGTCAATATGAATAATGTGTAACCCTGAAAAGGGCTGTTTTGGTGAGTGTAAGAGTAGTAAGATACATCTTATCTACTTAGATGGTGTGAAGAAGTCACTGATTGCAGTCTGTCTTTGTGTACGTGGGATCATCATACGTACCTTGTCTTCAGCCTGGTCAATGGGCTCGTTGATTGGTCGACAGGGTAGCATTTTCATTGGTCCTGAACATTCACCTATTGGATGCATCATTTTCTTTAACCTATCGATTGACTTTATTGTGGTCGGGACACCGATTATTATCCGCAACGACTGAGCAGGATGTCATCTTAGGAGATTTTTGTCCCAAAAGATGTCGCCATATGAGGTTTTTCATTACTTATATAACGAAAAAAGGGACTTTGATTTTATGTGGCTATAAGCCAAAAGTCACTTTACACTTCAATGAAATCAATCATCACTTTATGGGTTGCCTTCTTATGTGGAGGCCACTAAAGAGAGGGCTTAAAGAAACGGAATGCCAATGGCAGAATAAAAAATGTCCTCAGTCAGCATATACTATAATATAGGCATGGTGGGAATGAAAATAGTACACCCTCTCTCTCACATGGTTGGAGTTTTATGGAAAAGATCATAGGCAAGGACATTTCCTAGATATGACATCTTAAAAGGGAAATGTGTTTTCCAACCTGCTGAAAGACACATGCAATTAACTCTAGATGTTCTCAATGATTGATTTCATTGATGTGTAAAGTTATTAACTTTGAAACTTATACAACAGCTATCGTAAAAAATTTGTCGAATGTTCATGCCTTTGTTTCTGCTATCTGATCAATGTTATTCTTGTTTTCCTCTTCTCATCCATTCTGATATTTCCATCTTCATCTTTCTTATTTTTCCACTTAATTTCTTTTAAGACAAAATTTGACAAAGGAATTATTTTGCCTTCTAATAAAATATCTAACTCTTGAAGGACTTGTCCTAAACAAGCACAAAGATCTCACTTAAATGGTGTAAAAAGATTTATTTTCTTTCACAGGAATCTGTGTAACATTTAATTCTTTCATGCACTCAAAGTTTTGCATAATTGTGTAAGATTATGTATCTTAAAGCATACATATATTCCCACAGCTCAAAAACTGAAATTATAAAAAACAAGCCTGTATCCTGCAACTGTTGACTGAATGGGGTAGTGGTGATCTAGATCTAGGAGTAGATCTTGGTGCTAATATTCTAGTCAATAGAATACTACCTAGGCCTAAGATCTGTATTGATCTAGGGAGATCACTTTAAAAAAAAATTTGCTCAAGAAGGGAATCGAACGCAAGACTCCTAGCTGTCAAGCCAACACTCTGATCAATTCAGCCAAGGATACTTGTCTATGCTGTTGAAATCAATGGATATGTAACCAAAGGAAACTAACAAAATAAAAGTTCTGAAGATTGCATGGCGAAGGCCTAGCCTACCTCAAACTTTTTGTAACAAAGATATGTGAAGTAGTAGATCTAGTCATAGATTCTAGATATCTAGTCCTGCACTGTCAGTGTAGTAGATCCACCAGTATGTCCGGTTCATTTCAATGCCCACCCTCCCTATTAAATTAAGCAATTGAAGTGGATTTGATATGGATTTTTAACACATTACTAAGCAGACTTGCCTCATTGGGTTGAAAACTTCAAGTAAGATTTATGGAAAGATTTGTGAGACCCTTTTTGCTTTTCTTTATTCTAGCTGATTTGTGAGAATACATCGCCATAATACAAACATGTCCATAGATACCCAGTACATAATGATGCATATTGACTGAAATTCATGTTTCAAAATCCTGTGCCACTGCTTATATTAAAAATACAACAAAAACAAAAAAAAACAATGATGAAAAACAAGAAAACACTATGTCAAAGTTTTTTATGAGTTACAAAGCTCAAAACACGAGATCTAGATGCTTAGTAGAATGTAGATGTCAATTTAGTAACAGTCCTCCAAGAAAGGAGCTATTGATGTTTATAAAAGTAGTTCTGCTGCTTTAACAGCCTTGTGATTATCCACAACTGTTTCTTGGAATTTTGTGTTACCTACACTTATCATCGGGTGCTGTAGCTCAGGGGTAAGGCGTTGGCATCAGGTTCGAATCTTGATACGGACACACGTTTTTTTCCTGAAGCAAGAAAATTTACTTCTGTTGCTTCACTCAACCAAAGCGAAAATGGGTACAGTTCTGGCTGGTTAAGTACTCTGCAATAGACTAGCATCCTATTCAAACAGTGATGGATAAATCTGTCATTGTCCGCTTAATAATGCTATAGAACCTGCGATATGCCCTGGCCCAATAAGCTGATTTGGCTCGAAAGGACTACTTAAAAAAATTTTTTTTTTAAACAGTTATCAGACTAATCTAGTTGACTGAGGAACTAACAATCACATATTAGGCATCAAGAGAGCAAAGAATCCTTACCTCCAGTAGAGGTGAGGAAATTCTAACACTCTCTGTCATCTTGGCCATTGTCAGAAGAGATTTTAAATTTGGGTCTTATTGCTCATAACCATAGATATCTCAGAAAAAAAACAACATCTGTTAGAATTCTCAAGCATCACATTCTGCTTGCACACTCAGTTTGCCCAACATCATGTATCAAGGCCTAAGTGTCCTAATCCTAGTATTTATTTATTTATTTATTTAGCGTTTTAGGGCTCACTTCGACTTCAAAAGTCATCTCAGCACCCACGGAAAAAGCAAGACGAAAGTTTAAAGACAAGTAAGAGAGAGAGCAGAAGTAGTAGAAAAAATTTTCAGATGATGAAAAGAAGTTGCTCAAGTGGAAACAGACATTTAAAATAATAAACATAAAATAACTAAAAAACTAAAAGGAGACATGATTTACACACTAAAAAAAAATATCATCTCTCTAAAAAATATAACTAGCAAAATAATGTAAATAAAAGACAACATGGAGAGATGATTTACAAACCAAAAAATGTCATCTCTCTAAAAAACATAAATTAATAATGGCCATCAAACCGCAAACAGTGACGCGATAACTACCCAGGATTTTCTAACGCCCTTTGTATACAATAGTACTTGGTACATCTAGATAGCAAACGACCTCGATAGTATGTTTAAGTCGTGCAAAACTTCCCATTCCCTCCTCCAGCAAAACTCTCACTCTGAGGACACAAGAGAGCCTGACAGAAGAAGAATGCGGAGAGAAGGAGATCTCGTTGCCTTCGTCGCCTCTTACGATGTACCTGGTCAGCGAGCAGTGGACCAATTCTGCTCCTCTCCCCTGCTGGAGAGGTCCCGGGTCCCCATGCGGATCCTAATCCTAGTAAGAAGCTTCTATAATTATAATACTAAGACACCTTACAAAAGCATTTCTGACAACAAGGCAGGCTTAACTCTATCTCTGCCCATTTTCTGCATGGATTTTACCCATTTTATTCGCTGGCTACTCATAACAGTCCATATTCAAAAGTTTTATGATACAAAACAGCACAAACTTACATGTCACAGGATTTGGGAAAAATTAGAGAATCGCTTCACGGCATTGAAAAGTCACAGTTTCAAGGCACAATGAGTAAATGCGCATGAAACAAAAAACGAGACCTAGTTTGCTTTGCCGATAGATCGGTAATGGGCGGAAATGGTGCCGACTCAGTTACCGTTACATCCGTAATGGGCAAAGAAAGAGTTAACATCCAATGGGGCAAGTTAAGCAACAACAAAAAAAGAATCCAGTTTTATGGCCAAAGTGAATCCAAAATAAACTAAGCATAGAAAACATATAACTGGGTTGAGTATTAGAAGAAAAAAAAGCTTGCATGTAATATATATAAGTTGATAATGAGATGCATAAAGCATTAAGCTTTTCTCGTTTGCCTGTTGTAAGGTCTGATAAATCTTCTTTAATCGTAAAGGAAAAGCTACTACAACTGCTTATCATCATTTAAAATGCCACTCATTTAGCTTTAAAAGGTTGTCAAAACAAGATGCTTAACTTTTTAAGAACACTTCCATTTTTGTCCCTGCTCTGACGTAGGTGAAACCATCAAATGTTTTGAAGCTACACATCACAACACTACACACAAACCCAGCTGTGCCATTTGCCCATGTGCCCTCCAGTAAAATGCATCTGAGTATGTTATCACATTTATGAACTGAAGAGAACCAGATTTATCAAAGAATGGAGTTTGGATGACAGCCAGATAAAATAAGTTTGAGCCAGAGTAAATATAAGGGGAATTTGCAGAATTAACGGTAGCGTAATTTGTAGTCAATGAGGCCCCTGACATGAAACATCAAGAATGTTCACGCTCAGGGCTCCCCTTTTCAGGCCAAGTGAAGAGTTTCCTTCACCCTTTGGTTTTCTATTTTAAGGGGTATTTAAACCCTTATTTTAGCAATGTAAAGGGTTGTTGGTTTTTAACAAGGAAAAAAAATTGTCTGTTTTTTAGATGCTGACTTCATGTTTACTGAAGTGCACACACCACAATGTATTGTCTTTTTCTTTTGATTGAAGCTGAGCCAAGTAAACTTCTTCAGCCACACAACATGTACATGTTGTACATGCATCTTTAACTACTAGAACTGAGCAGAAAATATTACTGTTCTGAATCTAAAAGGGATACTAAACAAGATAAGCCTGTACACCAAAAACTATAGACATAGTATGTCGCATTCTATTATCTCTGGTAGATCTTTTAATGCACACAAGCATTTCTTATTTTATCCAGAAGTAAGCGACCAATGGCCAAAGCATATTATAATATTATGTACTCTCTCTCTCCCCCTCCCTCTCTCTCTCTGTATACTTCACATTGTATGGTATATTTTATTGTAAGCCATGAGCGTAACATGGGTTGTTCATGGTTTGTTTGTTTTTTTCCTTGGGGCCTACGTTGAAGCTTTTGGGTTGGTTTAGGATTGGTGGGTGGCAATGACGGAACTTTCAGAATGTACGGATTTCCATAAAAATGTCCACTGTCGACAGTGAAGGTTTGCATGTTTCACTGAATGGCCTTACGGTTCGTCATCACATTCTAGCATAAACTCAGCCCAGGCCTACCCAGATGACATCGAAATATAGTATTAAATATGACTTTGTAGGAACGAACAGCAGCCATGCTAGTGTGAAAAAAGGGTGGGTGATCTAAAGGCATGGGTAAACTGAAGGCATGACATCTGCAATTAATGCAAGCTACCAGATTGTGGGCAGAGCTTGAGATTCTAGGTAACAGTGCATAGCTGACCTTGTAAGTGGGTCGACTGCACTGCTTTTGACACAAAGACAAAGGTGCTGCCGTAGACTTATGCGTGTGATTGCGTTGTTAAATCAGTCATTGACTCAGCATCGGGATAGAAAAGAGTGAAATGATGCTTGTGAGACGCACATTTCTTATGTTTTAAAGGGTATGTAAACCCCTAAAATGAAATTTTAAAGAGTAATGCTCATACACCACAACAACTTTAAGGGGGTGACCTGCAAATTTTAAAGCGTGAAATACGCACATCTGTGCGTAAAGGGGAGGCCTGACACTGTACTCTTTTTCTGTACATTTTATTACATGTATCAGTTCCAATGTTTTGATAAAGTTATAGGATTATGGTAGTTGAGAAACAATGACCTTGAAGGAAGTAAAATAACAATATAAGGACACAAAAAATGGATATTACAGGCTGATATTTATATGTCTTTACATTCTATCAGCATGGATATCAATTTGTTTGCATATTACACTGATAACAATTACAGGCATATGATATAAATTCTAAATGACAATATTTGACATTCAGTACTAAATGTAGGTGTAAGTACAGTAAAGATCACACAAAAATGATGACAAATCATAAATGAATCAACAGTTGAATAATGCATGCATAAATCCCCCTCCCCCCTTCCCTCTCTCTCCATCCCCATATTCAAACACACACACTCACAGTACATACACCAATGTGGTGGACATAACCAGCACCCCATTAGGAATAACTCATCCAGAAGCAGTGCTAGAGCTTGCGACATGGGTTCATCTATGTCACTAGTCCTTGAAAAATCATTTGTTTCAGCTGCACGGGCAACTTCAGGTCAACATAAAAGCACTGAAGAAATTTCAATTATGTCACAAGAGAAATTTTTGACAACACACTAACCCACATGTAAGGACTAAATAAACCATCAACTACTGATAGATTCAGGTCAACTTGCTTTCTCACTTGGGTTTTTCCTTTAAACATGATTGGTTAGTAGGTCAGAAATACTGGCGGTATAGGCTTGTTAGCGGTTCGCCTTCAAAATTTATGACTAATTCATGTGACCTTTGGTGATGTAATTGTTATTGTAATAGAACAATTCTCTTTGCGAATTTAATGTCCGTTGCACAACAACAATTTTGTCACTTGATGCCATGGCAGATATTATATTCCTTTACAAACAATTATGTAGACGTCAGCCACAGCTGATCAAATTGCTTTGTGAACTTTTTATATATAATTCAGTCAACACAAATAATAGATGTATTGATGTATGAAAATAAAACAATAAGCGTTTCAACTTTGTTATCTCCCGTAAAAAAAAAAGGCAATATGTGTTTCAACTTTGCTATCTACCGTTAAAAACAAAGCAATTATGTGTTTCAACTTTGTTGTTTAAATTGAAAAACTGTACAAAAAATACAGATGATTATTTCCTCATATCCTCAAGAACAAACTCTGGCCTAAAGAAGTACAAAAGGTAGGCCTGGGGAGCAAATTGAAATGTAGACAATTTACAACATAGACCTCCAACTAGAGCCTAAATGAATAAGAAAGCAACTGATTATTTTATCACCAAGAATCACTAAAAATATTGAGATAACCTGATAACACACTCTTAATACCTAATACTATAAATAATTTAATTCATACACACATATACACACACACAAATAAATAAATAAAAAAAGACTCATGATATCATCTTTGCATAAAATTCTGATTTCCCAGGTTTATAAATGTACATGCCCAAAATAGGAATCTAAATAATACATACAGGTCTCTGCGGGGATCCAAAAACGCAGATAAATGAAGTAGGACAATACCCCAATCAAAATTCCACATACAACATCAAATATATGGTGACGGCCGAGTAATATACGTGATATTGACACGCTCAACGACCATAAAACAGTTAACAGGATGCAAATATAATTTGTGAAGATGTGAAAGCAGAGAAACAGTCCCATCATTGACGCGCGTGTTGCATGTCCTGACGGGAAGGAAAATTTGTCCACTGCAGGGGCAATAAACATATCTGTTAAGTTGAAACTTGGTCTGCTGCGTTGAAATATGGCTTTGAGCAGTCCTACCAGAACAAGATCAAACATAAGAGCTGAAAAAAACAAACAAACAATGGATGGATTGTAAATGTTTATAATTAAAATAAATTAAATAAATAAAATACCGCTTTATTCATCCCAGAAGAGAAATTTGTCTTTTGGTTTTTAACTGAAAACTGAGCGTTAGCCGTAGGGACAGTGCTGTGCAACGGAGGCAATTAGTGTTTAATTACCTTGCCCAAGAATTAAATTACAATGCTCACACTGGGATTTGATCCTGCAACTTTTCAGGTGTAAGACCAGTGCACTACCACTGTGCCACTGTGACCACTACATGTATATATAATAATAATAATAATAATAAAGAACATTTACAGAGCGCCCAATCTCGTATAGAACATGCTCCGGGCGCTTTACAGTTTTAAAAAATAAAGACAAAGCGTTCTAAAACAGACAACATAGGGAGGATTTTACACTTTTACAGTGACAATGATAAATTGCACAGTATCAATGAACTGCATAAAAAGGACATGTCAGTATGTAAAAAGCCATTTTGAATATCATATTATATACACATAAATATAGAAGCTTTACAATTTAAAAAGATGAGTCTTGAGATTCTTCTTAAAAGATTCGAGGGTGTTGCATTCTCTCAGCTCCCGTGGCAGGTTGTTCCAAATTTTAGGGCCGAAACTAGAGAAAGCTCTTTCACCAGCTTTTGTTCTTGTCTTCTTTTCAACTAATTTAGTTTTGTCTTCAGTTGATCTTAAATTGTAACCCATTGGTTTATAGGGTATCACGTGAGCTGAGAGATATGACGGTGCGTCCCCTGAAAGGCACTTGTATGTAAGACAGGCAGCCTTGAAAACAACACGCTTTTCAATGGGAAGCCAGTGAAGAGATCTAAGGAGAGGTTTTGCTTCATCAAATTTACGTTTTTTAAGCACTAAACGGGCTGCGTGGTTTTGAAATAGTTGTAAACGGTTCATTCTGCACTTTGGTAAAAATACGAGTAAGGAATTACAATAATCCAGTTTAGAAACAATGAGGGATATAACTACCTTCCTGCTTGTTTCGTCAGAGATGAAAGGACGAATTGAACTTATCTTTCTTAATTCGAAATACAGAGTTTTACAGAATGCACTGATATGGTTTTCCATTGTCATGCCAGAATCAAAGAAGGCTCCCAAATTCTTTACTGAATTCACTGTTTAGATTTTATCATTGCCTACTTCAATTTCAAACCCTTCATATTGTTTGATGTTCTTAGTGTTCCCAATTGGTAAGATTTCAGTTTTTTCTTCATTCATTCTAAGTTTATTTTCATCCATCCATTCTTTCAACTCCGTGACACATGTTTCTGTCCGTTTAACAACACCATTGAGATCTTTTGTGTAAGCTCTATCATACAATTGGGAGTCGTCTGCATACAAGTGACACGAGAAACCATGCTTTCGTATCAATCCTGAGAGCGGAGACATATACAGAGTAAAGAGAACAGGTCCCACTGCGGAGCTCTGTGGGACACCAAATGAAAGAGTGTGCTCTTTAGAATGAACACGGTTAACAGATACCCTTTGCTTTCTATGAGATAAATATGAAACTAACCACTTAAGGGAAATGCCAGATAATCCAAAGGACAGATGCAGTCTTTGTATAAGAATGTGATGATCAATTGTGTCGAAAGCGGCCGAAAGATCTAACAAAGTAAGAAGGGATACACAGTCTTTTTCTATGACTTGCAACAGACCGTTTACAACACAGCAAAAAGTAGTTTCAGTGCTATGATGAGCATGATATGCTGATTGAAAATCATCCCATAGTTTGTTATCTTTTAGGTGTTCAGAAATACGTTTTACAACGACTTTTTCGAGAACTTTCGACAGAAATGACAAATTGAAACTGGTCTATAATTTTTTAGGGTTTCGTGGTCTAGGTTACTCTTTTAAAGAAGCGGTTTGACAATATCATTCTTATACATGTCAGGAACACCTCCTGAGTTAAGAGAAACATTTATAACATGTGTAATGGATGGCAATAACTCAGGAAGACAATTTTTTAGAAGGTCGGTGGGGATTGGATCAAGGTCACACGATTTGGCAGGTGACCATGAAATGATTTTTAAAACTTCCTCTTGTGTGAACTCATCAAAAACTGACAGTTCTTTCTCTCCTTGAAAACGTTCGAATG
>JAOYNN010279837.1:0-15916 GCA_025770095.1 Goniobranchus kuniei
GTGATCTGGGAAAAGCAAAGAATTGTCTCTAAAATCACTTTTCCACATTTTGATAGTTTCCCTAACTTCAAAATCTGCTGAATGCAGCAGTTTTTAAATTTAATTTTGTATCTCTATAACCTTTTAAAAATTAATTTTTGAAAATGCCATGCCAACAACCACCAAAACTGAGAAAACAGTCTTTAAAGATGGCGTAGGCTGACATTTCAAGGCTGTAATGGAGGATAAAGAATAAACATTCAAGAAAATAATAAGCATTGCAGCCTGTCATACTTCCCCACAGCATCAAAAGTATACTTTCTATGATTATTGTAATGACCAATCCAAATCTTTAAAAAATTGACGTTCCCATCTCTACTATAATTATGATATGATCTAGTCGAGTCGAGCCTAGATCTTGATCTAAAGCTCTAGAATCTAAATCTAGATCTACACCCTAATATCTAAACTAAATCTAGATCTACATTCTGACTAGGTTGGCATAAGACTCTAGACTTAAGGCCCTATCATGCAGTTACAATATCAAGACTTAGATGTAGGTACAGATTTTGTAGACCTACAGACATAGATCTACTCAAGAAAATTAGATGTAGATCTAGATTGATTCTTGATCTACTGATCCTATAGGATCAGCTGATTTGGTTTACATTTGCTCGGCTAATTTACGATGGGCATTGATTGATGTACTTTCAAGGATAAAATGATGATACTATTTGTTATGTATCAGAAAAATCTCCTGATAGTTTACTGTCTGCTAAACAGTCGCCGACGACATCTGCCGGTTGCTTTGTCAATGGAATTAAGATTTTTATTCAAGAAGCCGGCATTCATTTCACCTGCCATGGGTGCAGCCATTTCAACACCGACACTCAATGAACAAGTAACTGAGAAATGTGTTGTTTTGTTTACCAAAACAAAACAGCGTGGGATCTTTTTATAAGTTATCAAAAATCTGAATTGATATTAAAACTTTCAAATCAATGTTTGCTGTTTGCAAAAACGAAGATTTCTAGCCGAGAATGAAGATAGGAATGTGAATTATTTTGTTAAGCGAAAGTGGATCTTCTTTCAATGCCCAGTCATGTTGGGGGACTTTTGTGAATATTTTAAGCAGACGAGAAGAAAGCCAAAGCTATCACCTTTCGTTTGGTATGCAACATGACGATGTTCTTGTTGATGTTTGGTGACGAATTCGGCGATGGAAAATGGACATGGCTTTGACAATTTTTCAGCTCAAAGTTTAGCATTCAACCAAACCTCAAAAAATTATTCATTGTAAGAAAACTACATTCTTGTTCAATTCCATATTTTCCGTGATGAAAGATGAATAATTTTTGTTTTGAGAGAAATCAAAACTCCAAAATCTACGTTTTACACCCAAATCACCTTTATCTGCCTGTATCTCGATAAAAGGTTTGCCAACAATTCCTTGCTTTTCCCAGACCACCACACATTAGTGGGAAACTTTGGATTATAAGATGTAGATTACTGCATTTATGTAAAAGTGTTATTACAATTAAATAAATGAGTAATCTCTCCTTTTCTTTGACTATGAAACCCTTTTACCGGTTTCACCAGCAAATGTTACGTTTAGTAAATGATTCAATGGGCTTCTTCAATTGCAGGTGTATATTGTGAATAGCAAAAATGATAGTGCATGGCTTTGAGGGGCACCAGTATTTGTGTTATGTTAATTTACTAGACTGGTGAAGTCTATTCCGTACTTGTCAGGATCTCAAGTTTCCACAAAATATCATATCATTATTCATCATCATATTTACCACCTTTTGAATTAGTAAGTGAAATTGATAGCATTGAATACACTAGGAAAATTGATCAAGAGTGCATTAGGCCATAAAATCTTAAAAAACAAGTGCTTGTGGGTAACCATCGTCCAAGATGACTCTCTGTCATTAACAGGAACCTTATCTTGCATGGGAAATGAGCATGGTGCATTGCGCTTAGATATTAATAAAACAATACCCTCTGCTGTCCAAGCAAGATTTCTGAATGAAATTGCTGTTAAAGCATCATAGGTTCATTTAGAGCTTTCTTCTAGTAGGATTCAGGGCAATTGACTGATCTATATATTTTTATGTGAGAATATGATCTAAAGTAGTAAAGTACGATATATTATAAGGCTCCCATGTCAGATACTCATTTGTTTAACCCCATTTCTGTCACATATTTGATTCACAGGTCAAGAAATAAGAAAGAATGGTTTGAAATACCACAAACTTTTATTCTAACTTTATATGAATACATTCCCTTATTTTGTTAATTTTTGTTAAAGTTTGAATAAAGTATAGGAAAAACTGTTTCTTTCATTGTGCCAACTTTTAATTGTCCTAATGAATTTTTGTTCCGTTCACATATTGGAATTAATATTTTTATCTTACTAATATTTCCCTCCAGTTAATGTTCTTCTTTCAAGCTGATGGCTCATGGGGCCAATGCATATCCCGGATTCTTTATCATGAAAACTTTCAAAAAATGTTTTATTTTACATCTGAATCAAATTTTAGATAACCTGCAACTGTCATGTCACCATTATCAATGTCTCATGCTCTTTTGTTTTGCTATCTTTATATCAAGAAGTAAAAGCTATCAGAGCTTGTTTATTCAGGGTGTCAACAACAAATTATGTAAGTGTAGTTTTTCCAGTGAATTCCCCATGGGGTTTTAGTACCAATCTCATTGAAATATTAGTACCATAATGGCAAGTGACCTTGGTAGTTTGAGGTCATAGTTTCTTAAACTGTATATGATCTGATAACTGAGTTGTGTTTAAATAGCAGTTAAGTTCTGTCAACGAGTTTTTTTGCTTCCATCTTCTTCAGTTGTTTAAATGATATAATGTTTTATTGTATTTCAGAGAGCAGAAGTGGATATTTAAAAGAGAAGTTTTAAGAATGTATTTTATTCTCATCCTTTATTTTGTTTGATTTTGTTTCTTTTTTCAGAGCATTTTTTATTATTGTTCTATTATGTTCTAACCCTCACTGAAAATTAAAGCATTTTTATATTGTCATGTTTATAAGTTGATTTGAATTATGCTGAAGAAAGTATCAAATAAAATGATTAATTTGCCTCTTAGCAAAACTTGGTTATCAAGAAAGTACTTTGGTGTCCCTTTCAGACCGTCAAAAGTGTGAATTCATTGTCTAAAAGATCAGCTGCTCGAGCAAGTGCAGGTACCCCAGAAACAGCTCGGGGTATTGTTAGTCTCAGACAAGGTCTCCAGCGAAAGGTATCGTCCTCTTCATCATCATCTTCGTCATCGCCTCACTTATGTGTGTCCTCTCCGTCTCGTACTGTGCCAGATACCAGTCACACTAACACGCCTCCTTGTCTGTATAAACCAAAATTCTACTTCATTCCTGAGAAGGCCTCGCTATCTGAAGCAAGTGGCGTTTTACCTGGGGAGTTCACACCGCCCTCCAAGGCACATCACATGAGCAAGCACTCACCTTTGATCTATCGACCTTCCCCTTCTGAGCTTGGCCCGAGAGCGTCATCCTCTCGAACAAATGTCAGCAGTTGTTCTTCTTCCTCTTCCCATTCCTCTGCGCGTGCAACTCCATCCGGAGCCGGCAAGCGGAAGCGGGTATCAACTTTCTTCTCTAGTCGCCCTGGCTGCCAGGTAACTGATTGTTGGCCAGCTTTTTCCCATTGCTTAGCTGTACAAAAACACATTAGACTAGCACAGCAGCAAGCCTCTTTGTTATCCCCATCTTCTGTCTCTCCCTCGCCACCTCTCAGCTCACCTTCATCACCCTCACAGCGTTCTGACTCATCTGTTTCCTCGTTTTCATCATCCCCATGCCCATCGCTGCCCGTAGCTGACTTGTTGCCATCATCTCCTGAATCATCATCTGACCCATCTAATTTCATTCAAACGAATTCTGTTTGTCTATGCTGTCACGAAAATCATTCCCATTGCCAAGACACCCATGGTATGAAGGAACATTTCACTGATTTAAGGGAGCCCCTTAAAGGAAGCTTCAGCCATGATGGTTTCTCAGAAAGTTCCTCCCTGTGCCATACTCATTTTGGTCCAAGTAAATCTGACTTTCCTCATACACTGTCTCATTCTATATTCCCATCTCTTTCATCTGCTTCACCGACTCCCTTACAAAGTACTCATCTTGATCACCGTAGTCAAAGCGAATCAGCCATTTCCTCATTCAAAGAAAACAATGTAGGGCAGGAATCGAACCTCATCCTTTCTCAGGACCGTAGACAAACTTTTAGCTCTAGTAGTGTTTCACAATCAACCACTTCATCTCCTCACTTCTTTGCTTTGCATGGCCATGATCCTCCTCTTTCATCAATGCATGTTGATTGCTTGTGCTCGAAATGCCATTCCTCATATCCAGCCCTTAATTGCATGAAGTGTAATCCTACTAACAAATTTTGTCAATGTGTTCATGGTTCTTTTTGTTCAGCCAATGGTAATAATTATTATTCTAATAGGGAGGACAATAATTCAGAAATGTCAATTACAACTGAAGAGGCAGACAATGACGATATTCTTATATGTAATGAGTCAGATGAAAATATCAGAGAATTAGGAGATGATATTATTGAGAAGGCAGATGAAGCTTTTCCATGTGAAACATGGGAGGCGGGAAAAGATTATTCCACCGAGGGTTTAGCTTCCTTCCCTAGAGGTGAAATTATTGCACTCACTCAGACTGCATCCCGTAAAACTGGGGTTTGTAAGACAAATCTTGGTTGCCATATTTTTGAAAAGAGAAAGCGAAAGAATTCCAAGGATGCAAAGGAGATGGGAAAAATGCACAGAGCAAAGATAGGGAGGGGCAAATTTTGCCCTTGCAAATCTAAGAGTACGGGAATGATACCAAAGTTAAGAATAAAACTCCTCAAAGACAATAAGGCTGTAATTAAAAAATCGAGGAAAGGCAAAACTTGCAAAGATCATTTTAAACCAGAGGACTTCGAAGGAGAATTTATTCGAATGTTAGAGACAGATCAGGCCACTTCAAGTTCATTGGCATCTTCTGCTAATGAGATCCTTCAGAGAGATTGTGACAGTCCTGAAACCAATATTCATTTCAAGAGGTTGCGTGCACACTCCACTTCAAAAAGTGAATCATCAGAGAAGGATGTGGACACTCGCAGAAAAAGGCTGATCGATCGAAAGAACATTAAACTGTTGGATCCCACCCAGTTCCTGACAGACCCTGGCCTTTACCAGACAATCAGTGATTCAGATCAACACATTAGAGAAGGCATGTCTTATGCTAAAAGACTATCACCCCTTCAAACGTTTGCAGCTGATAATTCTTTCATGCTTACTGCATTCAATCCGGTATTAGAAAGTGAAAATGAGTTTTCAACAGCCTATGATTCAGACAATACTTTTGCTTCAAATTCTTATGATTGCCATCAGCTAGCACAACTGAGTGACAGTGATGAAAGTGAAGACATTGATATTCAAGATGAAGTGAACGAGTACAAAGGAATTTCCAAATCAAGCTCACTATATGCTAAAGAAAAGTCAAATTCAGACCAAAACACATCATCACATGTTTTAGATAGTAAGGGAAAGAAGTTAATGTCTGCGAACAGAAGCCATGTTCTTGTGCCAAAACTGGCCATTTCATCTTTGTCCAAAGAAGTGGAAAGAGGCACCAAGAACCATCAGTTTGAAACGCAGGATGAAAGCCTGCCATCAAATTCAATATCATTGCCTCTATATCCTGCAAAAGAAGTTCCACCAAATGAAGAACAATTTGGAAAGCAAGATGAAGAAAGGCGGTCTTTGAAATTCATGGAGGAAAGACACAATTCAAGGCAAAAAATGGCAGAAAAGTTAGTAGTACAAAATGAGGAGAGGCAAGTTTTGTGGCAGAAGAAGGAAAGTCAATCCTGGAATAAAAGTGAGGAAGAACAGTCAATGGCAAAAAGTGAGGGCAGGCAATTTTATGAGGAAAATGAGTACACACAGTGTATGAACCAAACTGAGGAAAAACAATCTTTAAATCTAAAGGAGGATAGACAATGCTTGAAGCAAAATGAGGAAAAACAATCTCTGAGGAAAAGTGAGGAAATTCAATCACTGAAGGAAAGGGATGAAGAAGAATCTTTGAATGAAATTAGGGAAAGACAATCTGTACAACAAATACGAGAAAGATTATGTTTGAACAAGAGTGGGGAAAGACAATCTTTGGCACAAAACTTTGGAGGTCACACTTTGACAGAAAAGAGGGGAAAACAAATGTCAGTAGAAAATATAGGAACAGATATATCACCTAATCAACCATTGAAAGGTAGAAGAGAAGAAAGTAGATATGAACAGTTTCTTTTTACAAGATCTGAGGTACCAGCCACTACAAAATTTAAAGACAATGAAGTCCTGTCTGCTAGTGTAAATGTTACTGATTCCTCTAAGATAGCTTGCAGTCAAGATGTGGGGAAATCAATACCCTCAACAGATGAATTTGAATTTGAAAAAGCTTCAAAAAGTTGCAAACATCATACTAATTGCTGTTCTGACACAGCTCCCTCTGATCATGATTGCCTTGCAAAACATCAATGTACAAACATGCTGGACATTAATGTGTCAAATGAAAAGAGGGTTGAAATGACAAGCTCTTCATTCTATCTTCCATCAATGTCTGTCATCACTTCAATGTGTCATGGGCAAGGAAAGGCGATCTCCTCAGGTCCAACAGTGACGATCAATTTAACCATCCCCAGCAGTTACAAAAGCAATACTTGTAATGATTCCAGTCAGACCTCTCATTCTGGTTGTTTGCCCTCTGAAACCTCGAAACAAGCAGAGGCTAAGAGCTGCACTAGTTCTATCGAAAACCCAAAACCATGTAAAGACAGAGGCTCATCATCTGGTGAAAATAAAACATGTGATGAAATCAGTAATTTATCTTCTCCAACCATAGAAAGGGATAGTGGAATTGAATCTTCTGTGGTAAAGTTGAATGAAATACATCATTCTTCTTCTGCACATTTGCGAAAGGAACACTTTATAGGGAATTTCCAAAAAGGTTCAGATAGAGTTGAATGTAACTTCACTGATTCTTGTACACAGACTGAATGTCATGGAAAATCTAATACAACAGTCAATTGCTCAAGACATCACACCAGTGCAGAGAGTAATCTCTCTAATTCAAAATCCTCTCCGTTACAGAAAAACTGTTTTACAAGCAAGAAAGATATAAAGTATGGTGAAATAAATTCTGATGAAGCATTGAAAATTTGTCAAGTTTCAGAGTATTCTCCTTCAAACAAATTCAAAGAAGAGATCATTGTTGTGGATGATGGTGATCTTGAGATAATTAATAATGGGAACAAGAATGTCCTGAAAAAAGAGGATACCTCAACAGTGTTAGATTTTCAGGATGATTCTTCACAAGACAGTTATCCCTTAGATTTATCCATTCAGAGCATCAGGAAAGTTGAAGATATTTGCAATGAACCATCAACCTCCACTAATTCAAAAGAAAAAAGTGTGATGGGAGACTTCATCATTTCTTCACTTTCCAATAATCAAAGTAAGACCATCAAGAAGAGATTTAGTCATCAGGATGCCACCACCACCAGTGAATCTATTAAAGCCCTTTCAATATCTCCAGATAAATTGTTTTCAGCATACCAGGTTTTTAATAAACAGTTGGAAGAAGAACCAACTACAAGTGTGGATAGTTTTGCAAAAACCACAACCAAGTCTTTTGAAGAAGATTCTGAGGTAAGGACCTCTGGTTCGAGCAGTAATTGGAAAGAAAAACAGGAAAGAAATGAGTTTTCATTGAAACACATTGGCTCTGATGGAAAAAACACCTCATTGGATACTCAAGGAAGCAGTCAGGAGACTTCAGATCTGACAAAGGACAATAGAAAGTCTGAAAATACAACTCTGAATGATGTGACATTGCACAGTTTTGGCAGTTTATGCACTGGGCAAGGTTATACTTTTGTTCATGGTAAACCACAGGAGTGTGAAATATTGAACAGAAGTACTTGTTTGTTGAAGCAAAATGAGCAAAACCCGACAATGTCTGGCATCGGATCAATATATTCTGAGAAAGAGGGAATTTCCTCAACAGTTTCTTTCATGAAGGCAAATGAAGGGAGGACGAGTAATGGAATTGATAAGAAAAGGCCTGAAAAGGGAAATAAATGTATAGAAAAATTTGGGATTAAGAACTTAAGGAAAGGCAAATCCATGTCACAATATGAAACTGAAAGGCCTCTCAGTTGGGAAGCCATTCCTAAAGAAAAGCAAGCCGGGACGTCAGAAAATGCTATAAAACTAAAAAAAATAGGCAGCCGCAGCTTTGATAATGGGCTCAGCATACTTTCTTTGGGAAAGCCTTTACTTCTTCAGCAGCAGCGAGCTAGCTTTGATGATACCTTTATTCGTGGCAATGAAAAATCTCAGTTTTCAAGAGAAGTAAACATTCTTCTGAATTCAGATGCTAAGACAGAACAAGAGCTTTACAAAGGGGATCAATGTAACAAAAAAACATTTTGCACAGATTTCTCCCAAATGTCCATTCAAATACCAAAAATGGATTTTGAGCAAGACCATTCATTTCTGCCACGTGTAGGGATTTTTACCCAGTCAAAATCAGATTTCCAGCGTCAAAGCTTCAGTCTCACAAAGCCTCATGAAAAAATGAATCTGAGCCCCAAATGTGATGCATTGAATCAAAGCAGTAACAAACATTTTACCATGGCCTCAAGCCAGATTTCCAACAATCAGGACGATGTTAAGAAAATGTACTCAAAATCTATAGAAAGAAACTCCAGCGAAGAGTCAAGAAGAGCGATCCTCCACTCTGAGGCTTTCACAAATATTAAAAATGGTAATGAGCCTTTGAACCTTCCCATTCATCTTGTGGAAAACTTCAGCTCAAGATGTGGAGGTCAAAATAAATGTGAAAGATTAAATAAGGAGGGCAAAAGTCACCCTGCATTAGTCACTTCCAAAGCAAAATTTGACAGCAGCTGCAATCTATCATCATCAAAAAATGATGAGAAAACTTTTAGTGAAACAATAATGGTGAATCTAAACAGTGTCCCCTCTGCAGATTTAGCCAGGAGTAATCCAAAGGGAAGTGGTGTTAGAACATCTATCTCCTCAGATATATCTGAAACATCCACGATGCATTGTATGGGAGAAAGCCAAGTCTGTAAATCTTTGGTTGAGGGTGTTACTGAATATCCAACGGTATTTACTAAAGATAACCAGTTTCCCATCATAAAGCTTGAAAATCCTCATCCAGAGACAAATTATTATCCTTCTTCAACTCCTGTTGATTTATCAACAGAAGGCAAGCCCTGTGGATCAGACCTAAAGGTAGATGAGGATTTGTTAGACCTTTCACTTTCTACTGCCTACGTCTCTGATCTGTCCTTACCTGATAAATCCATAAACGCAAGCGCTGTTTTTCAGCAATCAGGAATGGAACAGCAAAATCAAACAACAAAGCAGCTGGCTATTAATAACATGACTTTTGGAGGATTACAAGACCTTGAACAGAGCACTCTTCTGCCTCAAACATTTTACACTGAAGCTAATTTGGCCACTAATCTGAACCCTTCCAGTTTCAGACACCTTATGAATTCTGATGTTATAAACACCTTTAGTCCCAGTAATGAGTTGAATGACATAGGTGGAGGAGAGGATGTCAATATTTTAGATATTATTATGGAAGAATTAAAAGAGCAAATTCACCATTTGCGGCAAGAGATTGAACGTGACTCATCGACCATTTCAGGAGAATTTTCGTCTGCCTAATAATCTCATCAAATATTGCCTTATTTAGGTTAAAATTTCATCAGACTGGGGCCAAATATGAGAGTAGCTTTAAGAAATCGTTCTTGACAGTTTCTCATTAAGCATTTGAATTGAACTATCTGTTTGAGTTCTTTCATAGAAAATGAACAAAGCAGTATTTAAGATTTTGTACAGACCCAGACTTTGGTATTTTTTGTATTGACTATTCTTATGACCTTTTTAAAAATGTGTGTGCCTGAAGTAGCTGATTACCTGTATAAAATGGACATATTAATAATTGTTTCAATATTTATTTTGGAGATGGACATTGTATATAATTAACTTGATTTGCCAAAGAAAAAGTATTCAAAACATTAATATTTATTTTAATCATGAAGGTGAAAGTTTTAAATATTTTTAAAGACTTCATGGTCTTTTATCTAATGAAATGAAATGAAGGATGCAGTTGTTACCTTCAGCTACACCTAACTTATTCATTGAAATTTGTTTGCACATCAGAGGGGTTTTGTTTCTGGGTTGAAGCTATTTTGCAATCAGTTTTCTTTTTCTTTCCTTTGTTTTACTTTTGTTTTTCTGTTTCCATTTGTTGGTTTAATTTTACTTAATTGATCATGCATAAGTGCTCACAATTTTTTTTTCATTCTCTACCTTTTTCTTCGGAAAGCTTATCAAATGCATTTTCAATCTTATTAGATATAAATGTACACTTTATTTATTGTAACTTATCTTGTTGATTCGAAACACTCCAGTATTATAATGTATTAATTTTGGAAATTCCCTTATTACAGTTTAATTTTTATCTCCACATTTACATTTTAAGAGAATCAAATTAGTGCAATCTATTTTTAACACATGTCCTTTATGAGTGCCTCTACTGAACTATTCTTTTTTCCTGTTCTATGCTGTCACTAAAGGTGGCTTGAGCTATAATCTTCTTGCAATCTGTCTTGTTCTTGATATTTTTGCTTTCCCTGATTTGGAATCTCTGTTTGAATTTTTTTTGCAAGTTGTTTTTTAATTGGTAGTTTCATCCAGTGTCACTTAATTGTGATGGTGCCGCTTCTTGTCCAGTTCCAGTTGACACCTTTCATCTTGTGGCCATATCAAAACAATTTCATTCAATACATGTCCAAAAACATGTTTCATAAAAAGTGCATACATTCCCATTATACATAATGTTTGCCCTGATATCTGTACCTAGAAACTTAAGCTCACTTTCTAACTCCAAGTGTTCCTGACTGTCATTGAAAGACTGGTCCTGGTAGACAGCATCACCACAAATACAATCTTTTGTAAACTATTTTTTATAGGTTTAAGTAACATGATTACAGATAGATAGAGTAATCAATTAATGAAAGGAATGGATGTAACCCAGGCACCAGACATGTAAAAGAGGCTGAGTGTTATGGGGTGGGGGGAAGGTGAGGAGACACAGATGATTATAAACATCAGCCTTGTTCTCTTTTAACTTCACAGTGATGACAAAGTCGTTATAAAATTGCCAATTCCAAGCTTGCCATTTTTTGATCTTTTATGCAGTCATTTCACAGTGTCTCCAGAGGCCATCATATCAGTGTACATTTAGAGATTTGAAGCCAGTCAGAAGAGGATTATTATCCTCTCCCTGGACTGATTCTTTTGAAATATTAAAATTACTTTGGGCTTAACTAGTGTCAAATGGCTGTTTTGTTTAGTTCAATTGTCTGATCTCTCAAGCCTATCCTTTAATTATAATTTTTTGATTCATCAAAAGACATGATTAAGGATATGAAGCCCTATTGAGAAGGATAAGGAGTGGGGGCGGGGGGTGTCTGTGCTTAGTGTGGCGTAGAAAGTTTTTAGCTACATCAAGCAAACAAGGTGGGGTTCCCCTGAAAAGTAAATGAAAACAAAACTTATACCCCCCCCAAAAAAACAAACAAAAAAAAACAAAAACAAAAAAACCAACAAAACAACAACAACAAAACATGACAAGATTTATAAATATGAGTGAAAAAATTTTTTTTTTTAAAGATAGACAATTTAGGGGCATAGTGACATGATCCAAACTTACCTTCAACCCATAATTCATCCACATTGGTTTCCAAATGTCCTGTTTTTAATCCGACACAACAAAGAGATAAAAGTAATACTCCCAAGAAAACAACTTTTCCACAGTGCAACTGAAGCAAACAGCCTATACTAAACAAATATCTTTGAAGGTGAAGTCTAAGCCACAAAGCACATGTGTTGCCATCAGCCCGACCCTAAAAGGAGGATATAAGAGGAGAAAACATGAAAATAGGATGAAATACAAAAAGAAGAATCAAAATGGAACTTGTCGTTTGATTTGTATTCGAAAATTGCAATTCTAACATAATTTTCATGCATTAATAGTTCATTAGTGTTGATCAATAGTAAGTTATTGGACTAACTTTTGCATTAATACAAAGAGACTTTAATCCCATCGTTCATTCTAGTGATTCCCTACAAAAACTTGATTCTGGACTCAGTCACAATTTGTGCCATATAGATCTATATCCAGATTAATAAAAAAATAAAATAAAGCCAGGTAATATTCTAATTTGAAATAATAGCCTACATGTATTGTAATGAAATTTGATCAATTAGGGCGCCCTTCATAACAATATAAAATTAATGTGTCATCTTTCACGAGCAAAAAGTTATCTAGAATAAGTCCAAACATAACATAGAGTAACCCCTATAGACCCTTTTTTTTTATCTTGAAAATGTTTTTTCCGAATAAGTACACTAAGACAGGCCTAAATGTTTTCCATAAAGTTTCCCTAAATAATATCGAAGCTAAGAGTCAAGAAGATGAAAGTAGGGCCTAGTGAGGAAGACAAATCATAATATATTATATTGCTAGGTCTTTCCATAAAATCTTATATAAATTTGATTAACTATAAAAACTGGAATATCTCGTTTCTTGAATAAGTATAGGTAACTTAATAGCCTAGACCTATGTGCTCAGGATTATTTTCGAAGAAAAATTAGACTTACAATTGTCAAGTTATTTGGGCTGCCTCTGGACTGTTAGTCTTATTGAACTTATTGCTTCTGGATTCTTAAACAGAGTTGTTTTTTCATTGTAAATTTCTTTATTTTTTCAGAATATTCTTCATTCTATCTGCATACATCTTGCCATCTAGGCCTGTTCAAACATTGACGTGTTTTGCAGTGAGTCCACGGAGTTGATTGAAATGACCTTGGAGAGGTGGAGAAGTACATGAGAGAAGAGGGCGCTAAAAAGGTTTATAGAGTGGACAGAATTTGTGGGTAGGTGAACCAAAGGCAAATGGAGGGATCATTCTACTACAAACCAAGGATGTGAGATGGAAAGATGTGTTCAGGTATTTAGATTTCTAGATCTAGTAACAGTGAAGATTGAAGAACCGAAGTGAAGAAGAGGGGTCAGAAGAAGGTTCTAGCATGACAATGTGGATGGAACAAGTTGGGCCTTCCAGAAATGTAGGAGATGAATTTATAAGATTAAAAGACAGCCTATCTGAAAAATTGAAAAGTGGAGTTCATGGAAGACATAATTAGTCCGACCAGCGATGATGTAATATGCCTTGAAAGGCAGAGGCGGTATAATATGACACCTACTGTATTATTTAAACCAAACAGAAAAAAAGATTAGAATTTAGGCTTAGTCTTATAGGCTAATGGGGTGGTAGACTGGCTGCTGGCTGAAAGAAGGGTGTTGTACTTCTCAGCAGGAGTAAAGACTAAAGAGGTTGGAAATTATGAGAAAAATTCACATTAAAGAGATCACTCTACCTACTGAAGAGATGCCAAAACAAAATACACAAGTTCCAATACCTAGGCCTATGAGTATGAGGACTGAACATCATATGCTGGCTAGATGGAGGCTTGGGGCCTATACCATGTGACGTAAATCTTACTGGTCCCTCCACAAAAGTCTCTCATTCTGATGTCCAAACATGCTTCAAACGTAGGCCTCTATTGGCCTAAACGGGCTGCGGGCCAAGTAGTTATGAACTAGCCTAAGGCTATCGCAATCTGACAAACATAATTTTCTTAAGATTTGTTTTTTACTTTAAATTTAAAATCAAGGGATTTATGCGTAAATGAAGACAGTCAAATCCGAACCATCAAAACAAGTTTGCCCCGACAAGTAAAAGTACAAGAATAGAATTGCCTTCGGACAAACAATAACAAAACAGTGTAAAAGTGGGGTAAGAGATGAATACTACTAGCAGACAAAACAATCAGTCAAGCGGTTTGTTTACAAACGTAATTTCATTATGCCATTGCCATGCTCTGCTTTTTAAACTCTAGTCACCTCCCTTGAGCGAGAGCGCGGTGATAAGAGTTCTTGTTGAATGAACTCGCGAGAACGAGTAGTGTGTACTCGACATGTGGTCGTGTAGGTCGAAAGAAATCAGAAGTGAGAATGTGATTGTGACCTATGAACATGCACGTTGTCTTTTGCTCACCCGCTTGACTTGACGATAAGCCAGTTCTGCATTGACCCAACTTGTCCTGGTGTACAGTTCGGGGTCGGTCGTGGTTGGGCCATTTCTTCGGGTCCCGTTGGACATTCTTCAACCATCAGACCCCCCGAATCTTCCTCGGGAAGAAAGCCTCACGACGTTACATGCACTCGTGTCTTGAGGGGAGAAATAAAACTTACTATCTGGACACAAACACACAGTGGAGGAAAGTACAGTTGACAATTTAACCTTCACTAACTCTCGAACCATACTTCAGTCGAACACGAACAGACTGTACGAAATCCATATTAAATCCAGTGAATAAGATTTAGTAGACATCACATTATAATCCAAAAACAGCGAATTTTTCTGTGATAACTTTTGAGAGGATCACCCCGTAACACAGCTTCCCTTCGCTGGTGTAGCCATCAACTCTATTGAAAATGGGGTACAAATGTGTGTGTTTGTGCCTCGCGAAGCGGCGCGCCTCGCAAAATTTGCATGCCAAACTCCTCCTCCTGCCCCCATTGCTACGTGATTGATGCTGCGGAGATCGCGGCGCTGATTGGTCAATTATCGGTAGGCCCGCTCCCGCAATACCAACCCAATATCAGTTGCCTAGCAACAGCTCTCCCTCAGTGAATGGACCACCCAAGAAGATACTAACGCGAACGAAGTCGGAAGATGAGAGGAAAAAGTGATCTAGCTTCTAGCACGTTTCCAAGTAGCTCCTCTTGGCCAACTGACAGAGCAAAATCAGTGTAACACAAACCTGCGTTTCCAAAATAGCTGTAAACTCCCAAGACTTTCATCATGGGGAAGTTGCACAGTTAGTTTCTACACAAGGGTAGATCCGACCCCCCAAAAAACCCGATTCTAGCCCCACATTATTACAGGTTAATAACAGTAGATCTACGTCGCGAGTGAAAAGACCCCCAAGACGACTAGGTTATCTACCTTTCCTTTTTCACCTTTCTTCATTCGCTCCCATCCCACTCCCCATTATTTAGATCAAAGAGAACCGTGAAATAAGCAAAAGAAATGCAGCTATTGTGTGTGGCAAGGCGGCTTCTCCAAACAAAACATTGACAATGTCTAGAACTTCGGGTAAATAGTTTTGGCGCTCTCCTGTCATTCCTTTTTATGTTCTGCCCTACACTTTTCCGCACCTAGCTGTCAGCGCTACATACCAGGCAATGCATAGTACAACAACAGTGTAAAGTAAAGATGAAATTTAATATAGCGCTCGCATTATGCAATCATGTCACACCGAATTACAATAACACTTTAGTCCCTTGGTTGAAGTAACATAGAAAGTTTATACAAGACTTGCACCTTGTAATCAAACTTCACCTTACAGGTAAGTCTCGTTTAATTTGTCAATTTTTAGGTCAAGTACGTGCAAGTACTTGCTTATTTTTGATAATCCGAACAATGATATTAATTATATTTTTTATGACATAGAAGCTAATTCTGTTGTTTCTTTACTTTCTTGTATTTGAAGTGAAACAATAAATCTGTCTTGAATACTTAATTTTTACTTTTTCTGTCCTTTCGTTATACTACGTTGTGTAGGCCTACTACAATGTCTAGCGCAAATAATTGTTTGTTTGCTTGTTTGTTGTTGTTTTTTGTTTTTTGTTTTTGGTTTGTTTGTTTTTTTGGTGCT
>JAOYNN010279838.1:0-10253 GCA_025770095.1 Goniobranchus kuniei
AAAAAAAAAAACAACAACAAAAAACAACAAAAAACAAAACAAAAAAAAACGACAAAAAAGAAAAAAACAAAAACAAAAACAAAAAACAACCAACAAAACAGCAAACAAACAAACAACAAAACCAAAACCAAAGCCAAAAACAAAAAACAAAAAAAACCCCAGGAGAAACGCGGAGAAAAACTGGTTTTCTCTAATGGCTGGTTTTGCAGTACGTCCTAATGCCAAATTAATCCCCTTACGGTACAGCCTTTAGCAGCTTAATTCAAGCTATTACATGCTGGCCCTGTGCTAACACTACATTAAGTTGGTTACGTGAGCCTCGCTATCCTACTCTCATTTCCGGTACCCTGGGTAGGTGACGGTTTAGTTCATCACAGCTCAGCCTATACCCATGACGCAGTTTACGTGGGCTATTAGAAAGACTGACGCCGTGATGACGTCAAGCATTTGTGGGGGTGCTGTCTGAGATTGAATTGAAGGTCGTAAAGCACGCCGTGAAACCAAAGGGAAATTAATCACATCTAAACGTTTTAGGTGATCCCTTTTGTTAAAGATCCTCAAGACCAGCACGTGTATTTTGCAATACATTTGCGTAATACGTAACGAAAACGATACGAAAAAAATTAAATTTGCAGCATTCGGTAATGTATATTTCATGATATCACTTTTCCTGCAAAAGACTCTGATTGCTTCAGTTTCCGTTTAATCTGTTTTCTCGGCCGGCTCAAATGCAATTATTTTAATGGCTTTTCAAGACAGATTAATACTTCAATCGATGCAAAAACGTTTCAGATTGTTCCACTAAGCATTCGAATGCTTCATTTTGACACATTTCAAAATTCAATACACATTTTTATTACGGACATGACTTTCAAGGAATTGATGAACTGGAGCAGGGAAGACTTCTTAGTGCGACATAAATTATTTCATGCAACTTGGATCGATTCCCCGATGATGTAACGCAAATGACTATACGTCTACGAATATTATTACTGTAATTCCATATATTTAGTGAGAGGAAACGTTCTTTTGAAATAAGAAACAAACATGAGTTACTAACGGAAAAAAACGGATTAGTGGGTGTTCCTTATTTCTACACCACAATACCCCAATGAATGATAATACAGTAATATTTATAATTATACAGAGTGCCCCAAAAATGCACGATTATGATTGTTAATAACATCAGAATTAGTCGGTCTAATAAGATTATCTATATACCAGTTTAAGAGAAGAGTGGGAAAAGAATTTAGTACCTAATAAACGACCTCATGTTCTATCCATCTGCCGCCATTTTTAACAACACAGCTGAGCCAAGGATTGAAGTTCTTGTGTATTCGCATAATGTTTTTTTCCTCGCTGAGATGGAACGCACTTTTCTCCTGATAGTTTGAGCTAAGTCAAGGTTTTTGGTATCAAATTCTGGTAGGCACGATGGTTACGATATGTTATGGTTTAATCTTCAAAGGGTATCTGCAGTTGGTTTTCCTGAAGCAATGTAAATTTCAACTGCTTCATTGTATCTTTTTGTATTTAGGATAACAGAAAATAAGTGTAAAGTTGAAGTTCACTCAATAAACAGTTTCCACAGGACAAAACCTTTTTAATGAGTAAACTTCAAATTAACATGTATTTTTTATTTTAGATCCTAGGTTCTAGTCTCTAGATCTAGATTCTTACTCAATTGTAGCATTTTTGTATTATACGGGGTAACAGTCAAAGCTAGCAGACGATAGGCCTAATGACCTAAGTCAAATGTTGATCTTTTTTGTTTTTGTATCGTACGTCCAACAACACAAAAATGATTCTCTTGATTCAAAATGTTGCAAACTGTTTGATCTTTGACCAAACAAGTAAAAATTTACCAATCAGTTACAGTGTAGGCTACACTTTTGTTTATATATCGTTGTGTGGTAGCGCAGCTGTGAGGTCAGTGCGTTGGACTTGTAACTGCGGGTGTTCGAATTCGATGCCTGGCCGGGCAGCGGCGCTGTTTTGTCCTTTGGAACGGCTTTTTACATACATTTCCTCACCCCACTTAGGTGTTATTGAGTACCCACCCGACCACAGACAGAGGAAGATCTTGTCAGTATGTCAGAGCAAGTGCGCATGTAAAAGGCTGCATCTCTGTATGCTCCAATCGGAGTTGAGAAGATATTTGGTTGGAAAAGGCTTGTCGGGGAACCCTTGTAAAGCGCTTTGAGCACATTTAGTGGATTTAGCGCTATATAAAAATGCTCAGATATTTACCTATAACATTTTTTGTAGCTCAATCACAGAACTAATGCACAATTCTAAAGTGAAAGGCATGGCCAATGTCATTGTGAGTTGTGCATAGAATAAGTGCTGTTTGGCTTACCAGTCAATTATTGTCCTGGCCACTAAAATTTGGTTATGACCAATGTGTAATGAAATGAACAGGCAACTTTGCTCCTTTCAGTATGCAGTGGGTGGGCAAGACTGAATAGGAGTCATCACTCATCTGTTGTTTATACGTCCTCATATGAATGGTGTTAGACGACACGGTTGGCATCGTGCATTCCCTTTTTTCGGAATGTCTGAAAGGAGCTACAGGTTCTTGATCCTTTTTCTGTCAGGGAAAGATATAATTCAACAATTCTCTGTGGATGTTGAAAGGAGTAGTGTGATAGTGTGGATGTTAGAGGGATCAATTTAGAGAAAAATTTCTGAATCCTGTGGAAATGTGGATGATAGGCGGATGTGGATGTAAGGTGGGTGGATGTTAAGCGGAGACCACTGTATTATTCATACTAAAAGCATTCATATAATTTAGAGTGAAAAAAAACACATTTCTTCAGTCTGACCACCCAAGTATGGATGCGGTTTTCTTGAATTTTTTCAACTATTATGATATTTAAGATGCCAAATTTTTGCATGTAATCATACATTTGCTATGACCCAACAAATCTTAAATTGCACTGTTCTCTCAAAGCAGCAGATTTCGTTGATCTTTTCTCTGTTTTCATTTAAACGATTCCTAAACTTTGCGATGTTTACCGTAAACATTTGTTGCTTGAAGTGTGCAAAGCTGTGAACAGTTATGTAGGTGTCCTGGCCAGTCAGTTATCTATCACATGAATTTGAATTATATCTCACTGGAATTTTGTAGAGCGGCCCATTCTGTGATCGTCATTAAGTTATAAATGTAATGTATGTTAAATTATTACCATAAACCCTTTAAAATAGTACTCTGGCAAGTGCTGTATTTTTTAATCTTAAGAAGCAATCTCAAAAAGTATTATTCTAATCCTCAAGAAGAAAATTGACGTTAGGTCATTGCAAATCTTGGTCTGCATGCAAAGTTTCAATGAAATACATACGACGGCTGCAACAGCACGGGCAGTTTTGTGGGAATATCCTGCAAATGGACTACAAATCTCTTAGAAACTTTCTTTGTTCATTGTAGGTGTCCTTAAATTTTTATGCAGAATTTTCTACATAGGCCATTTTCTTATCATTGTGAATAGGATTGTGAATGATCACCAATATTATTGCAAGATACTGTGCACTTAATTTGTCATTGCAGATGCCATATTTACTGTACTATGTGCAAACTAAAGCATACTTGTATATGATGTGTCTGTGTATAATTGGCAATGAAATGTTAAAGCATTTTCTTAAAGATCTCCTTGATTTAAATCTTGAATGGATAAGGCTAATTGTAATGGATCAATTTATGAATCAATCATTGAGATAGAAAGCTTGATGAAATGGGAAAATGGATACCACTATTAGAAATACAATCAGGTGTTTTTTCAAAACATTCTGAATTCTTATTCATTGTTTTATATTTAACTTTAATTTTTGCATTTTATTCAACATTGACTATATGTATATAACATAAAACTAATTTCAGATAGAATGTGCTCCAGTCTTTGGGGAACGTCATCTGGAAGAGTTTCATAGTTCTGTTCTGTCTGCAGCAAAAAGAGAGGTAAGGATTAGGAATTCGGACAATGTAGATTAAACTGTACTGAAAGTAACGTTGTAGTCACATAATGAGACTCTAATCTCACACCTGATTGGAGGTAAATTCTGAAAATTGAGAATATTGTTCAACTTATTTAAAATTGGGGAACAAAAGTATTAGTGAATGTTCATATCTTCAATATATATTAAGTCCTCAGCTCCCTAAATCTACCACATGAAGGAAAGACTTCTTGACACTAATCCTGTGAGCACCATTTTAACAGCTCTTGAAAGATGGAGTGGAAATAGATTTGAAATTCTCAAGTGGATTAAAGACTTTTTGTCAAACCGGAGCCAAACCGTCGCAATTGATGGAGTACAATTGGAAATAGCTCAGTGTTGTCAGGTGTACCTCAGGGAACGGTCCTGGATCTGCTGTTGTTTCTTGTTTACATAAATGACATGGCTGAAAGAATATTGCTAGGCTTATCTCTCTGATTTTTCGCTGATGACAGCCTGCTATATCAAATAATTCGAAATGCCAAGGATTCACAAACCCTCCAACATGATCTGGATGAGTTGCAAAAATGGGAGGATGAAAATAGTATAGAATTTCAACCCCAAAAGTGCCAGGTCTTGAAGATTATAATAAAAAAGAAGACCATTCAGTCTATGTATAGAATCCTCGACACTATACTGGATGAGGTTACTAAAGCAAAACATCTCGGCTTAACAATTAACAACAAATTGACGTGGAAATATCACATCAGTAATAACTGTAACAAAGCAAATTCTACACTAGGGATCATCCGAAGAAATTTGTATGCAGCAAAGAAGGAAATCAAATTGAAATGCTACAAAAATTTTGTCGGACCCATGTTGGAATATAGTAGTACAGTATGGGATCCTTACTACTTGGAAGAAATCTGTGAAATAGAATTAATACAAAAGACGGCTCTTACCTGCGCCACGTCAATGCCAAATTGTAACAGGGAGCCCTGATCGGGTCACCGAGAATTAGTACAACGCGATACTGGTATATTGAAGGCTCGATTACGTCACATCGCCTCAAGATGGAAACAATGGAACAGGCCTTTGCCATGAAGGGGTAAGTTTACCCAAATTTTCGATTCATTGATTTCATCAATAGCTTATGACTTAGATGTTACGAATGTATCATGAAAGTTTAACTTAGATTGTCTGGAGATATAAAGCCAGATCAAGTTCAGAATTCTTTGTTGAATATGGTACCTGGCACGCAGTGTGTTCTGGCTACCCTCAAGAGGACACAGCACGCAGCGCGTGGTTATAGGCCTACCAACGGCATTTGTTTGTTAGTAGGCCTAAGGGGTCCTTGGAGGGGGAAGGGGGTCTAGGCCTAAAAAATGTTAGTGGTGTCATGAGAATCGGAAGAAAATAATCAGTCTCGATTACTTGGCAATCGGAATCGACAACGTATTTATTACGACAGTCTAGGACTAGGCTGATCACATGGTTCGGGCAATTTTGACCCGATTGAGGCGGCATGTGAGTTTTCATTTTATTCACTGTTATTACCCTAGCCAACAAACAAGGCCTTTACAGCAAAACTACTACAGCTGCAAAGTTCATATTTTGGGATTTTGTGCAAGATAGGTTTGAGGAAGCATATTTAGCTGCTTGGGGTATAGATTGCATTAGAAGCCGAGTTATTAGTCAATAAGTGACCTTTTGGGTCAATTTTAGGTTAAAATTCATAAATGGCAAAATCACAAATCAGAATGATAGTTCAAAAAGCGAAACGCGAGAAAGCGAACACTTCACTTTTGAATCAAGTTTGGACACACTGCAAGACAGAAGAAAAGAAACAAGATCGACTTATTATTAACAAGTTTTAAAAAATGAAGTAAAAATGCCCCTTGATAAATTCAGAATAAACCCAAGAAAGCAGTTGAAACTTGTCATTCCGCAGTAACATCTTTACTCATTCATGCCCTCCACCATAAGATTATGGAATGGTGAGAGAGAGGGCACAAACCAAGATCTTACAAATTGCTGAGGAATCTTCACCAAAATTACTGAAGTTTCAGCATAATCCAGGGAGAAGAACAAAATAGGTTCAATGCTTTCTTGCGGAGTTCAGGATGAACGTCAATTGGTGAGGATGTGGAATCATATGTCGGTGGCACAATCTGGTCTGTGATCACAGATTATTGACATTGTCTCCTTAGGAAAGACATTTAACTCTACTTACTGGTATCTCTTTCAGCTCATATAAATGTATAAAATAACCTGGCTGTGGGCACAGAAAAGATGTGTTAAGAATGGTTGTGTATTTCTCATACATGTTGTCCCATGGTGTAGTTGAGGTGCCTACTTGGATGGGAATATGGATGACAATTCTATCTCTATATTTGTTGGTATGTTGGCAATAAAAACAGTTTTGTCTGTGCAATACAATACTTCCCCAATTCCTGACATCTATTCTAGCACCTCAGATTTAATATTAAGAAGTTGAATTCTAGAAATGGAAGATTTGAAGGGATTTCTTTTCTGAATATGTCCCAAAACAATCAGATAGAAGACTGAAATCATTTTTGCCTCTCACACCTATACTATTAAGATGGTGGTAGAATACACTTTCTGCAAGTTCTTCAAATCAGGTTAATAGGATTTATGGATATCCAAGTCAAACCAGACTACAAATTTTTATTTCATCATCACCTGAATTCATCTTTTGTTCTACAGATTTTGATGGGTATTTCAATTGAACTAGTCACTGTTGCACGGAAGAGTATTACTGCCTTGTTTGCTGTTTATTCTAATGATGGAAAAGTCATTACGGTAAGTAAATACCTGTTTTTAAGTAAAGGAATCTCAAAGTTAAAATTTCCTTCATTTCATAAAATGATTCTTTTTTTTTCCTAAACATGACACCTTGGAGCCAGCAACGCAATTGTTGTGTTTTTATTTGTATGTTAATGATGAAAAGACAAAAATTCTTTTGTATGATTCATACTATGGAGCAATTTTTCTCTGATTTCTTTTTCCAGAATAAAGATGACACTATTTCAAAGTCTGTTGTAGAATTTTATCAAGGTAAGTCTGTTTCTATGTAAATTTAAGACAATAAAAGAAAATTAAAAAAATTAATGCATTATGCATTTTTTCAATTGTAGAGAAAATAATATTCACTTAACCATCGCATCAGATTATCCATCATCAATACAACAAGAATCGTCTAAGTTGTCCAAGGTAGCAAATTGCAATTTTACTTATCAATGGAATAAAAAAAGTCTAATGTCTGAAGTTGGCTTGAACCCAATGCCTCTAGATCTTGGCACAATACTGTAACCATTTTGCTCTTCAGTGGCTCTTGCTTTTTTATATATATAGATAAAATCGTATTGAATAAAGGGATAAAATCATTTAATCATGTCACCTGAAATGATTCTATCTCTTTATTTTAATATAACTTTTATCAAAATAATTTTGTGTGTGAAATCATTCCATTTCTCTCTTCATTTATCATAACTTACTTTCAAAAACATTTTATTTGAAACAGCATGGAGTCATCTATGTATCTGACTGATTTCACTCATGCCATTTATGGCCTCCTGTCCTCACTTCTTCTTATCCAATTAAATATCAGCAATTACATTGAAGTTGAAGGCTTGGACTCTGTCAAAAGTTATCTGGCATTCACTCATTTCATTTCTGGCCTCTTATCCCTACCCCTTCACCTCCATTTAGATGTCAGCAATTACATTGAAGGCTCAGACTCTGTCAAAAGTTGTCTGGCATTCACTCATTTCATTTGTAGCCTCCTGTCCTCACCCCTTCTTATCCAATTAGATATCAGCAATTACATTGAAGGCTCGGACTCTGTCAAAAGTTAACTGGCATTCACTCATTTCATTTCTGGCCTTCTATCTCCACCCCTTCACATCCAATTAGATATCAGCAATTACATAGAAGGTTCGGACTCTGTCAAAAGTTAACTGGCATTCACTCATTTCATTTCTGGCCTCCTATCCCCACCCCTTCACATCCAATTAGATATCAGCAATTACATAGAAGGTTCGGACTCTGTCAAAAGTTGTCTGGCAATGTCAATGTGCACAGCCATGGCCAAGTCATCCCCTCAAGCCCTTTCTGTCATCGTGCCTCTTGCCCTTCCTGCCTTTCTCCAAAAATGTGCTGAGCAGACTGAGGTATATCATATGTTTTTATGTACATGTTCATCATTTGTTTTATGTATAATCTTTTCTTATGGGTGTTTCGATACCTTAGCCCCCCATTGGCCAGAAAAACCCAGAATAGCTGACATAAAACCAACAGCATACATTTTGACACAGACTCATTTTAATCTCAAATGCAACATTTCAAACATTTCCAGTAATATTTATTGTGTTTACCACCAGCTTTTACGAGCAGGATACTTCTTCTGAAGAGAAATGAAAAGTTTAGTCTCAACTTCCTTGTCATCTAAAATTCTTATCAGAGCAGTGTGAAGATTCTCTTTAGCGTTCATTATGGTTTTTCCACGGTTGCTTGTATGATATCTGATTGTTCAAGAGCATTAAGATTTGGTGATGATCTTGGCCACTCTTTGTTCCCAAACAAATGGACTTGGCGTGTGTCTTTTTCTGAAAATGGTGACCAAACATTGAATACCAACATTCAAACAAAACACTCCTGTCAGTCCAAA
Source organism: Goniobranchus kuniei (assembly GCA_025770095.1). NCBI lineage: Eukaryota > Metazoa > Mollusca > Gastropoda > Nudibranchia > Chromodorididae > Goniobranchus > Goniobranchus kuniei. The sequence continues at coordinate 8,621 of JAOYNN010279838.1, forward strand.
AATAGATATAGACCTATGAAAATTTGGGTTTGAGATTACAAATAGTTAAGCTTTCAAATCGTATACAGTTTTACATCATGCCCCTCTCAGATCGTCTCGCCAAGGGGGGGCTAAGATATAGAAACACCCTGTATGCATGACATCTTTTAACTATATTGAAGTGTATAATGTTGACTTATGTACTGTGTTTATGTTGATTATGAACAGTTACGTCATTGCTTACTGGGATTTGTGATTGATCTATTTTGTTCTACATTTTTATATGCACATGTATGATACATTTACCTGTGTCGAAATGTATTATCACGACTGATGCTTTTGTATAATATATAAGCACTATTCTTATTATTATATCTAATGCCAGGTGAGCTCTCTGAGAAAGAAATTATTGATTGAATTGAAGAAAATAAGCAACATTCGTATGTACATTTCGAAACAGAGTTGCCAGAAATTAGTATCATCCTTGCTTTTCTCTAAATTAGACTTTTGTAATTCTCTGTTGTGGGGCATTTCCATGGACAAAATTAAACAGCTTCAGGTAGTGCAAAACAATGCCACCCGACTTATTTTAGGAAAGAAGAAATGTGATGAAGCAACTCCTATTCTCAGAGAGCTCCACTGGGTTCCTGTTTCAAAATAGCCACTATTGTTTTCAAATGCCTTCACGATTCGGCTCCAATTTATTTAAAAGAAATGATAAAATTCAAAGAATCCCCACGAAATTAATGGTCTTCAGCCGATGTACTGCGTTTAGAAATCCCTAGGACAAAACGAGCTTTTCAGCATTCTGGCCCCAATGTTTGGAATAAGTTGCCTTTTGAACTTCGAAATGCTGAATCGCTGGAGACATTTAAAAATAAGCTAAAACACAGTATTTATGTAATGGTTAGCTTTCTGTAAATAATTTAATCAATGCTTTTAAACCTATGTTTAAATCTTTAGACATGTCACAATATGGTTTAACAATGCACAGACTAACTCAGTAAAACTGAGTATAACGGAACCGCTGCAATGCAAAAGTAATGGGGATGCGTTTTATACCGCCATCCGCCAAGGGTGAATCTGGAACGGCCCCTACATTTTCATAGTGAAATACGCCCCGTTATACCGCCAACTCAAAAGAAAGATCTACAATGCCAGTGGCCCTATCAACAATTTCAACCACTTTTTAACCACCCAGCTGATGCCATCACGCATTTTCACAACATATTACAGAGAACACTGTAGGCCTATAATGTTGTCGGAGACTATCAATGATCTAGTTCTAGACCTAGAGGCAGTAAGAAAGGAGATAAGTCTATTTTGTGTGAATAGGCCTATTGCGTGCACTGTGTGGTTGCCAGATTTGGTTCATTAGCAAAACAAGGATTCGTGATGCGAATGATGAACTAGGCTACATTCCATGATGTGGGGTTGTTGCTGAGGCACTGGTGCGGGAATTACACTTTACTGTCACTCTGACACGAAGGGGTGACGAAATACATTCAATAGGCCTAGATTCAACTTTTCCCACCTCACCTCCTACTTTCCAGTACATCGCACCAGACGACTTGCAACACGTCTTGACGATTATATTCGATGTGTTGACCACAGTGCATGTAGTTTTACTTAGGAATGCCACTGGAGTGTAACA
>JAOYNN010279949.1:0-10253 GCA_025770095.1 Goniobranchus kuniei
CACACCCACACACACACACACACAAACACCCCAACATCTTGACTGTGTTGGAAAAGACAATGATGAGCAAATACATGTACACGAACTTTCGCCTCAAATGGAACAGCTGTAATGCAACAATAATGGGGACGAGCTTTATACCGCCATCCACCAAGGGTGAATCTGAAACGGCCTTATAGTTTTATAGTAAAATACATTAAAACCTTGTTATACCGCCTCCTGTTATACCACCAATCTCGCTGTACCGCCAACTTTCACCTGGAACGGAATGGCTGCAATGCAAAAGTAATGGGGATGCGTTTTATACCGCCATCCGCCAAGGGTGAATCTGGAAGGGCCCTTATAGTTTTATAGTAAAATACGCCCCGTTATACCGCCAACCCAAAAGATAGATCTACAATGCCAGTGGCCCTATTGACTATTGCTACAACTTTTAACCACCCAGTTGATGCCATTACTGACTCGCACAATACAGTACATGAGAACATTGCACGGTATTGCTGGAGACTTTGTGTATCATCAATCTATCTAAGTCTAGACCTAGAGGCAGTAAGAAAGGTCCAGGTTTGGGTCATTATCAAAACAAGGCGGTGATGCGAATGGTGGACTAGACTACATTCTATGATGTGGGGTTGCGGCAAGTGGCACTGGTAAGGGTATTGCACTTTACTTTACGGTCATTCTGACACAGAGGGAAAAAGAAACACACTCAATTGATTCAACTTTTTGCACTTCACCTCCTACTTTGCAGTACATCATAAGACCACATGCAACGCGGCTTGATGATTATACTATGTGTGTTGACCAGGGCAAGTAGTTTAAGTTTGTAATGCCACTGGAGTATAGCATATAAGGCCTAGCCACCTATTCTTCAGGACACGTAATGACAGGTGTAAGTGTTGACATAATAGGCCTAATACATTTTTACATACATGTATTGGAATCAGCATCGTACTGTACGCTGTTAGCAACGAGCATCAATAAATGCATTGGTAAATAAACACATTGGCTAGACTAGTAAACCTACAACACAATTCGAGATAGATTATAACTTATCGTTGCGTATAGGCCCACTTCGACATTGTAGCGATGGGTTAGTGTGTAAAGTCTTCCACAATGGAGGAAAAAACAATCTCATCCGTCTGTCTGATCGCGATAAAGAAAACATAACAGTTTTAAAAAAAAACCAAACAATAATAATAATACACAAAACCAACACAAAAACACCTTAAGATGAGACTAAAATCCACTACATATGTGTGTGTGCTTGTGTGTGTGTGTGTGTGTGGCATTATTTACATCCTTCTTCAAGATGGGGGGGGCGCTATCCTATGCATAACCTTGTGTGTCAGTACAATTTTCGTTATACCGCCAAGTTTGCTGACGTTCCAAAGTTGGCGGTATAACGAGGTTTTATTGTACGCCTCGTTATACCACCAACCCAAAAGGTAGATCTATAATACCAGTGGCCCTATTGACTATTACTATTACTACAACTTTTTAAACATCCATCTGATGCGATCACGGATTTGTACAATACAATACACGAGAACAGTGCTTAATATTACTGGAGACTTCGTGTATCTTTGATCTAGGTCTAGACCTACAGAGAGGCAGTAAGAAAGGTAACCAAGATTTAGAAATCTGCAACATGCTTAGGAATAGATTTTTAATGCATCGTTATGTGTGTATGCCCACTTCGACATTGTACCGATGGGTTAGTCTGCATAGTTTACCACAATGGAGAAAAAAACAATCTCATCTGTCTGATCGCAATAAAAAACAAAAAACAAAACCAACACAAAAACTCCCTTAAGATGAGACTTAAAAATATACTGTAATTTTTGTTGTAGGAGTATGTGGGGAGGGGGAGGAGCCCATTATTGACATCATGACTCACGGGGCGCTACCTATTATATTACATTGTGTTTCAGTACAATTTTCGTTATACCACCAAACTCGTTATACCGCCAAGATTGCTGATGTCCCAAAGTTGGCGGTTTTACTGTACTTTAAACATTGTCTCCAAGAGTGCAAAATTTAATCATCGAACCAACTTTAATCATACAAAACTGTATATATATATTTTTGGTGGGTACCTCAACATGAAGTCAATGAAACAAAGAACAAATGAACAGATTTAACTTTTACAATACCTTGCATTACTCATTAAAAGTTAGACAACTAGTGTCTACATGTACTATTAATATTAACTGGAAGGTCAGACTGACAAAAATGTTATATCTACCTTTCTTCCTCTTTTGGAAAATGAAAAAGTCTAAAGCCTTTCTTTCTAGTAACATTGGTGTAGCACAGCATGATCCTACACTAGATTCAGATCTAGATGGGACAGTGAACTACTCATAAATGGGAGGGCCACTTTGTGACGCAGCTTCAAGTTCAAGTTTTCAAGCACGTCAGGGTTCTTACCATAGGCTAACCTTCTTTCCTTCTTTGATCTGGTATAATATTGGCAGTCCCAGTGATGTCAATTTATTATAAGTGAGCTGTACTGGAAACATAAGAATAACATCAATTTTCTCAAAAATCCAATCTGAGGTTAATATTTTTTTATTTCATGGTATCAACAGCATGCTCAACATTCAAAATAATTAAAACTGAATCATTTCAAGTGCAAACAAAAATAAAGGATTTGCTTGGAAATTAATCTGGTCTCAAATGTTTGAATGAACCCTATATCCAATATAAAAGCCATGACGTAACTATTGGCAGATATGATATCATTACAGTGGATAATGAAAAAATGTCCACTGACTAAATCTTAAGTTTTTCTTTGTGCTCTGAAATCTCTACTGTACCTAGAGACATATGCCTGTTTCCCATAAAAGCATTATCCAACAGTTCCTGTACACTGAAGAAAAACTGGTGTTTGGGTACAAAACATGACCATAAAAATATGTGTACAAAAATTACAGTTTGTGCTGTAAGCGTAAAGCCTGCCACATCTACAGTGTGATCCTTCAGATTAATTTTTCCGATGATCGGCAATTATATCTGAATACCGCAAGACATCCACATCGTGCACAAGTAGGTCGGTGCTAGATCTGCTAGTGCTGTAACTGGTAATAAATCTACACACTAAATTCCTTTGTCACTACGCTCTCTTCTCAAAGGGCACAGCATACGACAGTATAGTTTAAAAAGAAAAAAAAAGAAAAATTATAAACTTCATAAATAAGCTTCAAATGCAGATGCTAATGCGTAGACTTTGTTAATTTAAAGCACGCTGATTTCAAAATTGTGATTTGTTTATTAAGCAGAAAAAGTTACCATTTTTATAATTCTAAAATTTTCTACCGTCCGGCGAACATCAAAGGAAAGACTACGCTCAGTTGCATGCACATGGATCTGAAAATATCGGACAGAAATCTTTAAGCAAACCAAAAATTTCAACAATACCTGTCAAACTACCCAATTTTCCGTCCACACCAACGAATTCATCTAACTATTTGCTTGGTTCAGATGAAAGTGACAGATTGTACTGCGGATGTGGAGCAGGCTTTAGAGGTGATGTGATAAGTCCAGACAACCTGATCACTTATGAATGAGTACAGTGTAAATAAAAATGCTGGAAAAGTTAAATATGACTCAGAGGGGCAGGGAAGACATGAATAAATCCAAGGTCTCCATTCTTTTCCCTGTGATAGATCTGAAAGTTCTATATAATCGTCTCATGATGTCTCAAAAGACTCCTTTACCTCAAGCTATTCTTTCTTTTACATTGTTATTGTTAACGGTATGTGAAAAAACAAAACAAAAACAAAAAAAATGAAACAGCTCTTTCCCTTTCTAAAATCATAGGAAAAAAAAAAACAAAGGAAAAAAACAAACCAAACAAAACAAAATACTTAAATATCCAGTAAGACAAAAATTCCAAAATCTCCCACAATAGAACTAGAAGTATTGCCATGGGAGGCAGAGAAAAGAGACATATGATTTAGGACACATTGGCTCAGGGCTTAAATTATGAGAAGGGCCTAGTTGACAAAGCATTTCAAGGGTTCCAAAATTTAACACTTTTAGCTCTCACTCTCAAGCAAATTTGAAGAGACCTAGACCTAATAATGAAGAGTAATACCGGAGCAGTCAAGGCAACTCGGCCACTTGACTAAGAAGTGGAAGACCATTAAACAAGACATGTTCATATGGAGGATAAGGATGGACTTGAGAAAGACATGCTCACTGGGAAAAGGGAGGGAAAAAGCAATTGAGGAAAGTGAAGAATGGCATATTTATGAAACATAAACAACTTCTGCACATGAGAAGAAATGATAGACGATGAACTAATCTGGAGATCTGACAAAAACAAAGCACTGGAGAGCCATGATTGCTGATATCTGTTTAAGGCCTGACACCTGATGATGTTGATTAAGCAAGATGCTTTGCTTGCATCTCTGGGTCATAAAGAAGAAACAGCAATGTTTTATTATACCACAGACGAAATGCTAGTATTTTGTAGACTTATTAAGCCCCATTGTACCCAAATATAAATTGGAGCTGGATGAGTGTTGGTATGAAAAAGATTGCTTAAAATGCCCATGCTTAAAGTAAAACATCACATAAAGAACTTGCACAGATATGCAAACAACAGAAACCATTTATGACATCACAGCCTACAGTTATAAGCTACAGGCCTTAGATTAGAAGGCATATATCACTTGCATCTTACAGCAAATACTGAGACTGAGACATAAATCAAATGAAAAAAGTCAAGGGTAACATTTATATGACAAGAAACAGATAAATGCTATTGAAAATTTTCCACAGACATAGTTAATGGGTTGGTCTTCCCCTCCTGTCCCTTTGCTGAGATGATTGCCGTCTCCTACCCTGATCAAGAGATGACTGCACTCTCCTGTCCCTATTTGTAGATGACCGTTCTCTGCTTTCAATATGTGAAGATGACCGTTCTCTGCTTTCATTACGTGAAGATGAGTGTTCTCTGCTTACCGAATGAGGAGATGACAGCTCTCTTCTTTCTATGTGTTGGGATGACTGACGTCTCCTCTCTGTGTGTGGAGATGACTGATTTCTTCTTTCTGTATGAGGAGATGACTGCTGTCTCCTTTCTGTGTGTGGAGGTAACTGTTCTGTCCTTTCTGTCAGTGGAGATGATCGTTCTCTCCTTTCCCTGTGTGGAGATGACCGTTGTCTCCTACCCATATGTGGAGATGATCGTTCTCTCCTTTCCCTGTGTGGAGATGACCGTTGTCTCCTATCCATATGTGGAGATGATCGTTCTCTCCTTGTCATTTGTGGTGTTGCCCTTTCTCTCCTAGACACATGTGGAGATGATTGCTCTCTTCTTTCCACATGTGGAAATGACTGCTCTTCCCTTTCCATTACCCTGGATGACTGATTCCCCCTTGCAACCTCTTGCATTTCTTTCTTTTCCATTAGTTGGGATGGCCGTCCTTGTCCCTCTCTATGCTGCATTGGCTTATCTTTCCTTTCTCCACATTCAAATGATTCCTCTCTTCCATCCCGTGGTTGGGTTGGTATCTTTTGCCTTTCTATTTTTTGTGCTTGTGTTTGTTTCTCTTCCATTTCTTGAATTGGCCATTCTTTCCTTTCCACTTGATGTGTGAGTCTCTCTTTCTTGTCCATCTGCTGCCTCTTTTTCTGTTTTAAGTTTTGTCTTTTCTGAAATATGCTCTTTATACAATCTCTCTCCTTTTGTTGATGAAACTGTTTTTTGGAGAGTTCCCAATTCATGGCCTTTATAATGTCCACCTCATCAGGTATGTGAACATAGCGAATCTTTCTGCCATGAACATAAAACTTGTCTAAATGTGTCTTCACACCTCTGACAGTAGTCATTACAACATTTGACATGTCAAGACTCATTGTCGACTCAACATTTTCCAGATATCCCTCAATAGTTGTATCGCTCCGTATTTCAACAGTGACATATTTGCCTTCCAAAGCTTTCAAGAGACAGCACATTGTGTTGCACATCTTAAACTTTGACCTTGCTGTTATAGACAAAGCCATGTTGCTGAGGAAGAGATAAGAAATGGGACAATTAGAAGAGAGAAAACAAATTTTGGGTAACATTTTCATAAAATGTGTTGCTGAAAAGCCATCACAGTCACAGATAAAAAAAATTTACATGTACCAATGGATTTTAAAAAGCACACAAAGAAACAAAAAACAAAACAAAAACAAATGCAGATACATCATGGAGGACAAACTTCTAGCAATAGCATGTTATAGATATGTCATATCATCACTATCTTTTGGCTAGCAGTAAATAACATTTCATTAATTTTCTGCTGATGATAAGATTTGACTAACAGAAGACAGAAACATTTATTTTTCATCAATGTTTTTTCAAATTAAGTAGGATTTTTTTTGGTTTGCATCAAAACAAGACTAGGCATACAGAATTATAAAAAAAAACAACCCAACCCAACATCTCCTGCCCCCATAAATAAAAAGAACGTAAACAGAATTGTTTGTGTATAGTTAAGACTGATGATGGGTTTTTGTGGCCCAATTGACATCCTTTTTATAATTCAGATCTTATCTGTACACAAAAAGAAAGCACTGGAAAGCCATGATTGTCAATATCTGTTTCAGTTTCAGACCTGGCACCTGATGATGTTGATGGTGATTCAAACCATATATCATGCTTTGCTAGCATCTCTGGGTCATAAAGAAGAAATAGCTATGTTTCATCTACTACAGCTATTAAGTATCATCCATTTCCTAGTAAACTGTGGATACATGACCATGCCATTAAGCAGAAGCGACTACAGATGAGATCAATCACTCAATGACTTCATTTTATAGCATGTTCTCAAGATATCACAGCATCTCCCAAAATCCCCATTAGCATTGCCTTCAATTTTCAGGCCTTAAGCACCATGTCTTGACAGATAGATACTATAGATATGTGCATGAACTTCCTTTGCTGGAGATGATTATATGAACATGTATTGCTTTGTTTGTCACATTGGCAACAATTATTTGGCCTTGACAATCCACCAATTGTTAGTATTATCATAGGCCAATGGATGCAAGATATGACCACGTCTATACAAATATAGCTGAGACATGTAAAAAAAAATAAATAAAAGCAGGTAAACATTTTCCTGAGCCCCCTTGGTCGGGATGATTTACAAGATATGAAATCTCTTGGGCAGCTACTGACCTACCAACCACATGTCTAGCTGTGGTTGCGAGCTTATTGTGGTTCTTGCATAATACTGGTGTATTGTCCTGTGGTGTGCAAATCTTGCCAGGTGTCTACAAAAATTGAATGCCTCATTACAGACAGGCATTATACAGTTAACTAATCATTTGTTCCTTCATTTTAATGCTTGAGTTGGAAAGACTCTTTCACTAAAGTATGGGCAATTTATTTTGTTCCCTGAGATTTTGGTTGGATATGTGAGCATGTTGGAAAATGGCAGCTGGATAACTGGCAGTAGACTATAAAATATACCTTTTTATTCCCAGATGCATATAACATACTTTTATTATCAGATCAAGACAACATTCTCTGTCATTCCCACATCCATCCAACATACTCTATCATTACCAGATCCATACGACATACAAGTAAAACCTCTTGCACCACCCCACAATATACCTCCAATCTCACTACACTGACAACTATGCTGAGGACAGAACATTCGCAATGCTAAAATAAAGGGGATACGTTTTATACTGCCATCTGCAAAGGATACGGATGGATTGTTCTTGTAGTTTTATAGTAAAATACCTCCAAAGACACTGCCAGTCCAAGAGATAGTTCTACAATTTCCAGGGATCCTTTTGATTATTATTTATCAGTGCAAGCTGATGTGATCTAGGTTTTGTACGATGCAATACATGAAAATACTGTCTCTTGCATGAAGCTTGGATGCAGATTTGTGTATGACCTTGGTTTAGATGAAAAAACCTGAGCTGAGCTTTTATATAGCACTAAATCCACTAAATGTGCTCAAAGCGCTTTACAAGAGCTCCCCGACAGGCCTTTTCCAATCAAATATCTTCTCAACTCCATTTGGAGTATACAGAGATGCAGCCATTTTACAGGTGCACTTGCTCTATCTAGCATACTGACCAGATCTTCCTAGCCTATGGTCGGGTACTCAATAACACCTGAGTTGGGTGAGGAAATTTATGTAAGATAACCTTTCCCAAGGACTAAACAGCGCCACTGCCCAGCCCGGCCTCAAACTCGAGCCACCATGGTTACAAGTCCTACGCACTGACCTCAGAGCCACGCTGCCATAAAAAGCAATAAGATAGGTCCACTAGCCTACTGTATGATTATCATGTGGCCGTTGGGGTATCTGACAAAGCCAGGATGTGAATTATGGAATTAAATTAACGTAAATTCCTTGATGCAGAATGGCGGCAGGTAGTGCTGGTATAGAGAATGCACTTTCCTGCCACCATTATCTGTAAGGGAAGACAAAAAACATTTTAAGCTTTTATCCCCTGCTTTCCAGGACAATCTACAAGATATGCAACAAGTCTTTATGATGATACCTGATACATTGGCCAGTACAATATATAGTTAAGTTTGGAATAGCATTGAGGCTTAGCCATCTCTGATCAAGCAATGTTGTAGAAGTGGTTTTGGCAAATAGAGGTTTTGGCATCAGCATTGTACTGTACGTAGTTGGCAACGTATACATATAATAATGAACACGGCACAGTTCAGAGCTAGTATACCCACAACACACTTAGGACAAAATTTAATGTATGTCCATCCCAGCTATGACATCATGCCAATGGGATTAGGCTATTACATCTATGACTATAGAGGCAAAGCGATCTCATCTGTCTGTGCAGTGATATGATGACTTTACTTTAGGAAGCTGTAAATAGGAAGTTAAGGGAGATGTAATACCAATGAATGCTCTGTACCAAGTGATATAATGGCAGCTTGGCTTGGTTGAAGAATATCTGCACAGCACCTATCCATACAGCCACTTCTAGCTTGGAGTCATCGAACAAGATTCTAGTCTACACATGTGTACACAAAGGAAAGTGGAAGTTTTCAATTTGCTTTCAATGTCTCAGGTTCAGGTTTTGGCAAGCCAGCATTTGCCACTCTGCCCTCTCTCATTTCTTTCTCCTTCGCATAGCTTTCAAGACCCTTCGCCCAACGCACACTTACTGTTACATTACAGAAACCAACACATAGTCTTCTCCCTCGTCGCCTTCCCCCTCGCCACCACCGCCAGCTATGCACACACATGTATACACACAACATGCCCATGAGTAGAAGGCTACCTATTGGGAGAATTTTGGATTGGTTTGATTTGAAAACAGGGTGGGAACTTGTATAATTAAGAGAAATGAGCCAAGCAGCATGTCAAATTAAGCAAAAATATATTGGTAATGATAAAGAGGGAATTATTTGGGACTTTTTAAGTGCGTCGAAGGGAAATGTCGAATTGTGAGATGTCACATAAAGTGGAGTGCACTGTATAATGCACTGATTCATATCAGATCCATATGACATCCTCTTATCATTACCAGCTCCAATTGTAATGTACTAATTCATTATCATATCCATATAACTTACTTGATCATTACCAACTCAATTAATGTACAACTACATTACCAGGTCCATCTTACATACTGTTTCATTACCAGACCCAATTTAAGTAGGCCTACTATTTCATTATAATGTACTAATTCCCCATACATAGTCCTACTCTTTTATTACCAGTACCAAATCCATCATAATGTACTATTTCATTACCAGAATAATAAATGATAGCAAAAGATACATTTTTCTTATTTTCTTTGCTTTGTATTGTCTTGTCTCTGTCCCTATTGGGGTTTCACTAACATTGCTGTTTGTTTCAATGATTCATTATTGCAATAAACCACACATCTCTACTTTTTATTTCATTGCCAAATCCATTATAATACAGGCCAATTATTTCATTACCAGATCCATTATAATGTACTACCAGTATGTCATTACTAGATCCTTCTTCTTCTTCAAATAATCCGACTGACTCAAGTAAGACTGAGTATAACTGTCGAAGCGCATGAAAAAAAAAAAAAGCGAGTTCAAGCCTATGATGTCTGGTAGCTTGACTTCAGGATAATCTGGCAGAGGGACTGTTTGAAAGAGTCCACGTCTCTGCAGCATCTGATATAATCAGGCATTCTACTCCACAGTCTGAATGAGCTGGGGAAGAAGGAATTTAGGTGGCAATCTAGATTTGAATGTGGTACTCTATAGCTTTGCCCTT
>JAOYNN010280171.1:0-10251 GCA_025770095.1 Goniobranchus kuniei
CCACTGCCCGGCTGGGGATCGAACTCGGGTCACCTCACATGGCAGTCAGCCGCTCTACCAACTGAGCTACCGGGCCATCAAATGCCAGTGTAGGATTGGATAATAGGCAGAAACAAAGAAAAAGGCTTTTGTTCAAGAACTTATAACAACACAACGGGTACAATTAGCTATACCTACCTATCAAAAGAATCTTTGATGGCTATGTTTCATTGTTACCACCTGCCCTCCCCCTTTTTTTAATATATAAAAAATCAACAAGTTAACAAAAGGGAGTAAAAATTTCATCACAACCCGTTTCACTTTGCTCCATGATCGGTAGAGGTGAGCAAAAATGCAATGCACTAAAACATTAATGTAATTAACACAAAAAGGCATTTCAGGGTGGCTCCCCTTGCCAAATGGATAGTGCCACACTGGTTAATGTCACGGTAACACCATGTAACGGACGCCGTGACGCTAACCGGCGACCACTCTACTTCAAAATGAAAATTCAAAAAATTCACAAACAAGCACACAAACATACACCCCCTAAACACACATATACATGCACAGAACCCCATCCAAACATAAGAAAAAACGAGAAGTTTATATACTGTTTGATAAAGTGTCAGACACAAAATGTCATTTCTTTCAACTGTCCTCTTTGAATCTGCAAACATGCGCATTTTATTTAAAATTGGAGACAGAAATATTTTCTCAAATGCAGTCAGTACTCCTACTGTCTTTATTACAAGTTTGAAGTATTTAATGATTATAAATTTGTAATAGTTCTCTTTTTTCATAGAGCCTCTGTCCAATGGTTGTGGCAACACTTTTGATATTGAAGACACAGAAATTGGGACGATCAAATTTGACTATTCAACACATCCTGCCCATGGATTTGGCCAGACAACATGTGAATGGATGATCTTTTCCAGTTTTCATGACGTTCACATCACTTTTAAGGTTTGGTAAATCTTCCTTTTTAAAATTTTCCTTTAATCAGATTGACTTGGTGGAATAAGTTTTCTATTGAGCTTGTGCTATAAGTTGATTTCTGCCATTTAAAAGGTGCCAACTTATCAACAGTGTGGCTGCCTATAAGAGAAAGGAAAATTCATACATCATGTTTGAATTCAAAATGCAAAACACACGTAGCCTAAATCTCTCTGTTGAGAAACTTATATCAGATGTACTGGAATTTCACTGTTCACTGTAAAATAGAAATGGATTTTTATCTATCTATCTATCTATCTATCTATCTATCTATCTATCTATCTATCTATCTATCTATCTATCTATCTATCTATCTTTTTTAATTGACTTGTTTTCACTGGCTGGCTAATCAATGTTCTTAAAAAAGTAGTGTTTTTCATTTAAACATTTCTTTAACCACATATATTTTGCCATTGCTTTAACAACTTGAATGGTATTACCGCTACATACATAGGCCTGCAGGTACTCTAGACATCTCACTGACAAAACATAATTTATCTTGTGCTTAAGATATTTTGGACTTTGTACAACAATTTCAAAGCAATTCAACAAAACTGTGGGCTTAGTTTATTTCTGAATTTATCAACACATTAATGATTACCTGAAAATAGGTTCATTAAGAAAAAAATTCTATGTTCATATTGATGTCATCAACAGATAGTTGAACTGCATATTGGATTTGGAGATTTGTTGGAAGTCTTTGATGGCTCTCATGACAATGATCCCATTGTTTATTCAACGCAAAATACCACATCTGTGCCTGGGAAGGTTATGCTGTCTCAGATGTGGTCACCAGAACTTTTAATTACAGAGGCCTTCACACCAGTCATAATAGTCTCCTCATTTTCTGCTATCTTCATCCGTTTGACCACTGGAAAGAACAGTGCTACAAGACTAGCATCTTCATTTCAAAAAGGTTTAGTATAGTGTAAATAAATTATATTTTAGAATCAATTAAGATGTTTTTCAAAGTCTAGTGGAAAATGTTTTTTGCAATCTTTTCTCATGCCAACAGAGAAGATATAATATGTATACAGATAGTCTGCTGCAACCATCTTCTGCAGGGACTATTAAGTTCTGCTTTGCTTGCCAAGGGGGTTAAAATTTGTCATCATTGTATGATTTATTTTAGATTTATCTTTATTTTTCTCCCAGGAAAATTAATGTGAATATCTCCAACATTTAAAAACTATTTTGTTTCTTTATAATTTCAGGTTGTGATATAATCACATCAAGTCCAATTTTACTTCAGTCACCAGGCATGATGAATGCAAGATATCCAAACAATCTGAATTGTTCTTGGAAAATTATTGAAATGTCTCCATACAGTTCCCTTACTATGCTTGTCTCTTCAAAGTTCCTTACTGAGCGCAGTAAAGACATATTAAAGGTATTGATGTGAGATAACCTGAAATGTATGAAAAGTAGCTCGTAAAGGTCTTGTCATTGTCTCATTGTATGGTTAGAAAAATTATCAATTATGAACTGATAGTATGCTGAAAGAATTTTGAAACAAAAAAATCTTCTTCCTTTTTTTTGGATTTGTTTTGCGATAAAGAATGGAAGAAATATGTTAATATTAAAGACTGGAGAAACTGACCTGCTACTGCTGTAGTTATAGTACATAGCAGGGGAAAACTATCACTCATTTCGGTGCACACTGGATAAGTTAAAATGTTCAAGGATATTCATTTTCTTGAAGTTCAAATGTCATACACTTTGAATCTAAAGAAATTGATGTGCTAGATTTGTGAATGTTATCTTACCATGTTTTAGAATGGCTGTACTTTTTGTCATAATTATTGTCATTTGACTGGTTATTCATCTCTCAATTTCAGTAAAAATCATGAAATCAGCTGTGGCCTAGCATGAGTTGAAGAATGAAATAGTATCAGTTTTGATTTCATGACACTGCATAATTGATCCAGTCACAGTCTTCCTTTGTTATCTTTGAAAATCTTGTCAAAATCTTCTATTTTGCATGAATAGAAAAACAAAAAAAAGGATTTAACCTTTTTGAAAACTGATCCTGCTTTCTTGTATTGATGTAACAGCATTTTTGTCTCCTTAATCTGACCTTGAATTATCAAAAGTGTGTTTGACCATCTCTTCAAATTTGATGACAATGTACAATGTTCTCAGAAGAGGAAGAAGAAAGTGTTGCCAAACTCAAATAATAAATTAATTTATCAGGGTGGATGAAGCTGTTTTAAAAAACATTTGTTCTTGTTTAGTGTTGAATTAATTTTTTTCTAGATGAAGTTATATGGACAAGCATAATATTTGTTGTATTATAGTTTGGTGGATGAAACTTTCTTACAAATGTTTTCACTTGTTTATGGTTGAATGAATTTGCTTGAGAGGAAATTATATGTTGTATTATAGTTTGGTGGATGAAGCTTTAAAAGGTTTGTACTTGTTTATGGTTGATTTAGCTTTTTTTTTTAGATAAAGTTATATGGATGAGGATAATATTTTCCACATACTGTAATGACTGAGACCTCCATTTCTCTTTTTGTATGTTTCATGCCCAGATTTCCACATACAACGAGGACAAAAGAGCTGTAGTTCATTATGGATTGTCTGGAACAAGGGAAAATGACAGATTATCTGTATCTTCAATTCATGGTTTTCACCTCCATTTTCAAACTGATTCCACAGTAAATCATGGTTACTGGTCCGCTCTTGTTTCTGTTGGTAAATATTCAAATATTTAAACCCATTCTTCTTGGGACATTATATCAAATAATATTTCTGCAGTTCAATGGAGTAATGGAGTGAAATAAAACATGAATATATGGAGCTATGCATGTAAAGGGATGTAGAGAGCAATACTAATGTTGCTTTTTTAACTGAATTTATGTAAAGCTTTTTTTATCACTTACGGAAATTAAGAAAAGGACATCATTTCTGGATAGAGTGAGTAAGACAGAGGTAATGAGGTTATGAGAACGTATCAATAAAAATTAATGATAACCTTTCTGATTGTCTGATCAAACAGTTCATTCTTATTGTTGGCATAGCCAAATGCGAGCTGACATTAAAAGGGTTCTATCTGCAATTTTGTTAAAATAGAGTTTTAGGTGACAAAGGGTCTATCTACCTTTAAGAACAGCTACACAATTTTTTCATGATTTGCACATCTTCTTTCCATCTGCATTAAAGCATCATCATAACCTTTTCTCTCTTGTCTTTTAAGTGGGATCAAAACTTTGAGGCCATTTTTCTCATAACTGCAAAAAGTGTTGATAGAACCCTTTGTCAGCTCACGCAATGTCATCATGCACAGATCTTGTCGAATGTATTTGTTAACCTTGTCACACACCATGAAATTCTTGCATATAAATTATTATTGCATTCAGACAATGAATGTTACATCCTAAATCAGATGGTGTTACTTTTGTCAAAACTTCATCATTTACCATTTGTCTGCTTTTTTTTTCTTTACCTGAATTGCAATTTGAACTCTCTCATGTTACAGCGCTGATTGTATGCAGACAACTTATTGTGGACATTGACAGTATTTATTTACATCCATGTTTAATTACACCACAAACTGTTGACTCATTTTTTAAAGATGGAATGAAAATATTTACAGAATTAATTCTGCATATGCCTCATAAAAATAGGTGATGTTAGATGACTGATTGAGTTGGTAGAAGATCAGGATTTATTTTACATTGAAATTCTGTTTCCTTGAGAAGGGGGAATGATGGTTGGGGGGAAATGTTAAGAAAAAGTATGTAGGCTGGGGAGCGCTGTGCCAATTTATATTTTCATGCTTGTATCAATCCTGCATGGGTCTCTTTTTGAAGATCCTTTAGAGACATATCACAGTTCATTTGCCATATTCATGAAGTCTTTATTTGAAACTCTTCTTGTATTGATTTTCTTCCTTTAGGACAATTTAAGGAAACTGAAATATGAATATTAATTAAATTACCTGTGTATTCTTATGTTACACTTTATAGATTGTAAAACAATTGAAAGACCAGAACCTCTCCTTCTGAGCACTGAAGAAACCGCATTTGGGGTCAAAGTTGAATATTCATGCATTGAAGGATATCATTTGAAAGGTCCTGCTCATGCTATTTGTGGATTAAATGGATACTGGCACCCATCAGATTTACCATTTTGTGAAGGTAAGAAGGTTCAGAAGTAATAAATAGTGTCCTGAAAGCATTATGAAATACTTAGACCTACTTGCTAAATTTATGTCTTAAAGGCAATGCCAGTCCAATACCTGAATAAATGCATATTTCATGGGAACTGAGATTTTAACTTATTCTTTTAGGTTTATGTTGACAAAAAAAAGAAGAAAGAACCGCAAATCTGAAGATGGCTTCGATCACACTCCTATGTACATGAGGCATGAGAGTACTTTATTTATGCTTGTTTCCATTGCATACATTAAACAAATTTTAAAATACATTAAATTCTTTTTCTGTTTTTGCCAAGTTATTGATTTCTGTCACATGAAACCTTTGATCTCAACATCATAGATTTTTGTACATGTTCATGGTTTAATTAACTTTTGTTAAATGAAATTATATATGCTTGAGCAAAGAATCCAGGACATGATTCATAATCGTTTATCATTCTATCAGGTTTTGAGGGCACATTCAACAAAAATTCTAACCATTTATTTTGTCATAAATTTAATGAAAATTCTTTGCCTTATATTGCAGCAATGGAAATTGTGCCATTAATACATGTGAGGTTCCATATCTTGTTTTCAGTGGTTGTTCTTTCCTAGTATGGAAAATGTACATTTGAGGAATACCAGTAAAATCATAAACTTCATGTATCCTAAAAGCTTTCTCCTCTTTTTAAAAGGTTTTTTTTATTTATTAGTATCACAAAGGTGATTCAATGTACCTCCTCTTCTTTGATAAGGAAGAACCCTTTCCTTACTTACTGCAAAGAAGAAGAAGGTTGCTTACAAAACTGTACACCATTTTTCATATTTCCGTCTAGAGGTCTCATGTGAACTCCCGCCTGAGATTCAAAACGGTTACCTCATATCAATGAGTGGTCAGAAATACAAGGACATAGCAAATTACAAATGCCACCATGGTTTTATTCCTTCTGGAAATACAAAATCCATCTGTGGTGTGCGTGGCTGGACTGAAATGTCTCATTGCCAAGGTAAGAATACAATGAATACATTTGTATGATTTTAACCCTTGTTTCTCTAATCTTCACTTTGTAAAATTGGAAAAAAAAACTTGTTAAATTCTGAGGTAGATTTGTGAAACGATTTGAGGTTGAGTAGTTTTAGAAGAAGTCATTGCTTTTGGCAATAAAATGTAGAAAAAAATAATTCATATTCTTAGTAAAGTTCAGGAGAAGAGTGAAAGAGAGTAATTTTCGATTGTGATGGCATCAATACTGACCTGTAAAATGTATAGTTTGATTGTAGTAAATTTTTTGGTGAACATCTTTGTTTGATATTGTAGTCAAAATGGAAGTACATGTCATCAATGTGGTAACATGGTCAGCTAATGAGAAGATTTCAGTAGTAGAAGGCAGTGGAGTTCATTGCTTGTTAGTAATGAATGAGATTGAAAAGGCTTCTGTTAGAAAAGTTACAAAGAATGCATATGTTTATGCAGAAGATTGCAAGCAAAAAAGCTTCATTGTGAGAGTGGAGAGTACTTTATTTTTCTATCCTCTCTTATAAGATTGTATCTGACATATTTGCAAGGAATTTTCTCTCTTGTCGCCCTTTTTTGCCTGTATATTGGCTCTTCCGATATAAGTTACCAGTTATAACTGAGTTATAACTCAGTTATAAGTT
Organism: Goniobranchus kuniei; assembly: GCA_025770095.1. Lineage (NCBI taxonomy): Eukaryota > Metazoa > Mollusca > Gastropoda > Nudibranchia > Chromodorididae > Goniobranchus > Goniobranchus kuniei. Next base: position 6,776 of record JAOYNN010280171.1, read on the forward strand.
ATCTAAAAGATAGTGTTACAGGATATGGAATCTTTTAAAACTCTTAATTTAGATCATTAGCCTTTGTATTATTCAGGACAACTGAAAATACAAGAACCATCCTCTTCCAAATCAATAATAAAAAAAAAAAAGTGCTGAAGTGCAGTATTCAAGTTTCTCTTCATCCCTGGGATAAGCTGTGCCTTTCATGTATTCTTAAAAAACAAAACCCACTTTGTTTGAGAGTTTATTCAAAACATGACATAATATCACATATCTTGCAGAAATACTATGTCCAAAGCATCCCCCACCTTCTAATGGCAATGCAAAGGCAGAGGATTTGCGATATGGTTACATGAGAGAATTTTTCTGTGATCCAGGCTATAAAATGATTGGAAGTAAATTTTCTCACTGTGGCATTGATGGTGTTTGGTCTGATGAAGTTCCTGAATGTGAAGGTAAGCATAGGAAAAGCAAACAAAGGAAGGAGCTATGTAATTGTTGCTATAGGCGTACATGCATTTTTCCTGTTCTTCCATTTTAGGAAGTGTGACTGTTTGAACTTTTTGATAATATGTGCAATCTTTTGATTGTTGGGTAAGAGATTAGACCATCTTCAGATGCCTTACAGACATTTAGGGAAAAGGAGACAATAAGGGATATGTTAGACTCTTCATTTTGAACTCTACAAAATGTAATGCACTGAAATGGCATAGTATCTTTAGGAAGGAGGAATAATGTTGGTGTGTGGAATAAGTAATTTTTTGTAGACTTGTAATTTTTTTGGCTTTTTTTTTCTTCATTAGTACCATTTAAAGGATTTTTCCTCACCAATGAAACATCACTCAGATATTTATTTGCAGCAAATTATTTAACAGTTGCATAGTCTTGAAGAAGAAAGCATAAAGTTGGAAAACACTGTTTTTATTTAGAAATTTCTGTATAGAATAACATTTTTTATTTCTTTTACTTTTTTGTTAAGTTCAACAATGTCAGCCTGTTGACGATCCCTTGAATGGAAAATGGAACACTAATAACAGTCTTGGGCCTGGGGATAGTGTGACGATTGTTTGTAATCCTGGATATGAAGCCAGAGGTCATCAAACCCTTACTTGCAAAGATGATTTAACATATGATCATCTGGCTCCCACATGTATTGGTATGTAAGTAGAGAAATGTAATTTGAACATCTCCTTGACCTTTAAGCAAGAAGGTACTTAACAGGCATATCAAATAACTGAATAACTGAAAGCTTTGTAATCAGATAGAAAATGTTCTTGGTCTGAAATTTGGCTCTGCTTGCTATTTTATGCTTTATCTTTACAATTAATTTAGATGTTGTGTGAGAAAAGTTAAATGGATTGCATTCAAGATCTGTTGAATATTATCTCATTTAAAGTATCCCAACACTTGTATCAAATAGATTGGAAATTGTAGGGGATTTAGAAGTTTTTGTTCTGGCACAAGAAACGGACATTGGAATTCATTATGTCCACAGCGGCATTCTCATGAATAAGATCAAAGGTTATGGTACTATTTATAAAAAAAATATAGATAATGTGCACAGTTTGCTTAATGATGTCTGAAGTTATGGAAACAACATTAATATATGTTACGGTATACATAATTGGTTATAACGCAAATCATTTGTTTACATGTCTTATAATTTTCTGGTGTAGATGTAAATTAATGTATCAGTATTTGTCCCCAAAGGAAAGCCATATTTCATATATTTGCTCTCTCAGATATGGATGAATGTATCATCCCTGGCATTTGTCGTTCTCACCACTGTCAAAATTATGTTGGAGGTTACAGCTGTTTTTGTTCTAAGGGATACCACAAACCATACAATCATGAATGCATGGGTATGCTTGATTTTCTATTCACTTTGAAATTTCATTTTAAGATGTACCTTAAATCAAATATCAATATCTAAAAAATGAAATAAATATATATTTAAAAATTTTTTTTAATGAATTTTTGTTTTAGATATTGCTCAAACTATATTCAATCACGGCATGCATCAATTTGAAGGCTGTCTTCTAGTTTTAGTGATGGTTTACTTTCAGGTTTTTTAAAGTGACTAACTTTTAACTCTTTCCCTACTGACCTATTTTCCGCATCTGGACTGCCCATTTTTTACCCACTGTTTGATGACAGACATACTCATAATTTATATTATTTGCTGGACTAGCTTTATAAAAAACAAACATGTGTTATATATCAAAATAAAGGGCAGAAATTGAAAATTCTACATATGCCACAGGATCAAGCATTTATTATGAAAAATTTAAATATTTTCTATCAAAGAAAAACAAGGGAAAAAAATATGCTATCAGTTATTGTAAAAATTGTAACTTACGCAACCAGTATCTATGGTTCAATCAGTCCAACTGTGCCAGGATTCCACAACAAAGTTTTTTGTGTATGTACACATAATCCATATGAATTTCAATGAAATCGGTTTCATAATTGTCAAAATATCTTATTATAACTGAAATATGGTAAAACACACAAACCGAACATGACTCATTCAATCTTGGTCCTGCATCTAGATTTAGTCCTAGATCTAGACTAGATATGTCTAGAATCTAGATCCCTACCACTAACAGTATTATTATTTTCATTCCTCCTCCCTTTTCATACAACTGTCCCAGTTATTTTCATAAGCCCCTTCCCTTTACCTCACACAATCACCATCCAGCCCATGCCCATTCACATCCTCATCTTTAGCACCACTACTACTGTCGTAATCTCCGTTACTTGTAGCACAATTTTATTATCACCATCACTTCAATGCTAAAGGCTTATTTTTATCATTTTGAGTCCATAGATTTAGCAAATTACGAGTTCTTTTGACTGAAAATCTAAGCGGACAACTAGATCTAGATGAACCCGATGATCCTATTTCTATTGCGACAGAAAACCATACCACTATGTGCAAATTGTAAACAAATGAAGAAAAAAACACATGTAGAAGAATCCTTTTTGTCTAAACCGCCGAAAAGCAAGTAAAGGAAGTTCGTCTTTCGTTTCCAAATACCAGTTGAGAATTTTGGTATTGTTAGATAGGAAATATGGACTGGATTAGATAGGTGATTTTATTAGCCATGAAACACAGCCCACAGTACAAATCAGCAGGGAAAACGAGTTGTGTATCATGGCTTGCGGTAGCGAAAGAGTTAATGAACTGAAATTTTGATGGGAGCAAATCGTGATTGAATAAGTGGTGCAAACTCATTCTGACGGAGACAGTATAAGATCTTCAGGTCATGGCTCTCAGTGCCCTAGCACTACCTTTTTTTGTCTCGGGGAAAGGTTGAATCTGCGCATTTCATGTTAGTTGCACACTATTTCCTGATGACTACTTACAACACCATAAATTGCTCTGATAGTGGTGCATGTTTTATTCCTATTATGTCTAATCCCTATGTTGATGAAGAATCCTGATCTATTTATAGTTGGGTTTTTTTTAGGTTTGTTTGTTGTTGTTGTTT
>JAOYNN010280282.1:0-10251 GCA_025770095.1 Goniobranchus kuniei
GAAGAGGATCACTTACAAACCTTTCTTGCCTATGTTATGTTGCATTCTAACTCTTTTCATATTTCTTTTTCATAGACTCCCAGCAGTGAGCCTGATTATTGATTGTTTTTTTAGAAGTAAATGAAACCAATCATCTGCCAGACTCAATCCAAAGACTTTGTAGTCATTTAAATAGCAATCTTCAACAGACCAACAAGAAACAGTCACAAACACACCTATATACCACTACCTACCACCACAAATTACAGAAAATAGTAATTTTTCCCAAGAACTGTATCAGAGTCTAAGCAATTACCAAAAGAGATAACATGGGCAGCAACTACAGAAAAATTCAAAAAACATCTTTGGACCATTGGCAAGCAGCCATAGCAGGAGTATTCAGACAGCAAATATGTAGAATGTAAATATGAATGTCAGAATAGTAAATGGACTGTTCAAGACATTGATAAAAGCCTTTAAATCAAGTTTGTATGGTCCTTGGATGAATGATGCAGGTTTTGCACACTGTGACATGTAAGGACAAGATAAAGTATTCTTAAAATGGTAAAAAATCTTTAATTAAATCATTTAATAACAACAATAAATGTTCTCATGGGAAAGCTCTAAAACATACTCTGTCCCTTCCCCCTACCATGATGGCTATAAGAGTCTTTAAAGCTACATTGATGAGTCAGCCAAGACCAATGTCAGCCTTCCGAACACTTCATCTTCATCAATGTCCCGTTGAACTTTTCTGCTTTAAATAGGTAATCACTATGAAGGTTCGGTACACAAAATATCAGAATCGGCAACTCTAGTTCATTTCATTTACTTTTATAAATTTTACTTTATTACCTTTCTACTAAACTAAAACATGCTAGCAGCCTTTTGAGGAACTTTGGAATGGAGTATATGGATAGATAGAAATGTATGTGATGGCTGTGATTAGTCCTTTTACGTTTTGCCTTTGACCATGTAAGGTCCTCATTGATCAATGTTATTTTTCATGATTCAGGTGGCTATGACCAGTCTCAGCCCAGTGGTGGTTATGGGCAAGCAGGTGCTGGGTCAGATTCATATGGTGGTGGAAGTGGCGGTTATGGAAGCCAGCAAAGCAGTGGAGGTGGCAGTTTTGGACAGCAGGTGAGTGCAAACTTTTGCCTAAAATGGCTCGGTATTATTTTACATTTACATTCAGGGTTAGCAATAGCCTTGCACAATGGAAGAGCTTTGTAGTTGCCACTACCCCTGTGTATGTAATAAACAGGGTGGAAAGTTATCCGCGAAGATCCACGGCAAAGCTGGTGTCGGGCTTGGATCCGCTGCTGCATTGCTATCGGCTGAGAATCTACGGCTCAATTCCAATCGGGATGGTCATGAGAAGAATCCCGCTGTTTCATAATTAGATGTACATAATATAAAGATAAAGATTGCATTTCTATAGCGCTTTTCACTGTTCTACGAACAATCTCAAAACACTTTACAATACTTTATCCCCTAGCAGGCATACCCTGTGGGGAGTAGACAGTAAGGTGAAGCACATTTTGCGCAACAATACCAGCCTATTGCTAGGTACTCATTTAACACCTGAGTCGTGTGAAGCAATTAGGGTAGATTTTCTTGCTGAAGGAAAAAACACAAGTGGTCGCTGGTGGGAATCGAACCCTGGACCTCCGAGTCCCAGGCTGATGCCTTTGCCATTGAGCCATCTGTGCCCCAGAGAAAATACGCAGTGTGCTCAACTTGTTTGGCGCACTATGACTTGATTATCCAGCCGGCTATGGTATAAAAAAGAATATACAGCAAAGAAGGCGGCAGGCCTGTGTAAGCCAGGGTGGCAAGTTTTCTGCGGATAACCGCGGCAACGCTGGTATCGGGCTCGAATCCACGGCTCAACTCCGCTTGGGCTGGTCATGAGAAGAATCCCGCTGTTTCATGATTAGATCTACATAATGTTGAGATCTCTAACTATTACTGAGAGAGAATAAATAAGCTGTGTGCGAAACTCAACTTGTATGGCGCACTATGAATTGATTATCCAGCCGCCTTTGTTAAAAAGATGCACCAAAGTAGGCAGCAGGCCTATGTAGGTCTATAGTAAACCTAAGGTTTATAATTGGCCCAGGCCTGAGCCTACATATCTACGTAGGCTGTTTTATGATGGCCTTGACACCTGGCTAGGCCTAGTGTGACTTTGATATTTTCGGTGATCGCGTGCTTGTGTGTTGCAGCTGATGTGCGTGTGTGTGTTTGTGAGCCATGGGAACAGTGAGGCTGTATTTTGTGTCTAAGTAAATGGGGGGGGAGAGCACAACATAGTAATATTATTTTAGCCCAAATATTATTACAGGCTTTGCTTGGGTAGACATCTGCTTTGAGCTCATAATAATACGATGTTTGGTGGTGTATATCGTGTGCAAGTATGTGTGTGTGTGTGAGAGAGAGAGAGAGAGAGTCCATCATCATACATAACAGTAAAAATCATTGTTCATAATTTTGATGTTGGTCTTTAAAAAACTAAATCTTATCTTGCAAAATGCAATAAATCCATGCTTCACAAAACGAGACAAATGTAGCACCAGAATCATCAAAAACTGTCAATCTTCAATTACAGCATTATTATAGACTGGATTCTAAATCGATCTAAAAGTAATAATCTAGGTCTAGATGTAAACTCAGATGGATCTAGCATCTAGATCTTTTTTCCTATTCCAGAGTACCTTGCTTTTTTAATGGAATCTCTTCCAGGATTATTGGCCTTGGGTTTTCTAATTCTTTCTTTAGAAGGAGTTGCTTATTCGAAAAAGTCGCCAAAACCATTAACTGCTCTTGGTATGGGTGCAGCCATCTTGAAACCAATAGCGACGGTATGAGCACGCTTGTCCATGATTGGTCACTGATAGCGTTGGTCGCCATAAGGGGGTTTCCCTTCGGATTTGTTCCATTTTGTAAACAAAGCACTACGGCGTTTATCGCGTTTTGAAAAAATGCTAACATTTGGGTACCTGTATCTGTTGGATTTAACACATTTTGCATACAAAATGTGAAAAAGGCCCATTCTCCAAAGGTGACCCGGTTAATTGGACCTCTTATAATTTGCTATAATAATATATCCAATAAAACAACAAATTATGATATTTATCAAGGTCACCTTTTTGCTAATAAGTTGAAGAGATAAAATAAACAAAACTGGTGCTTTTCTTTGCAGCGTCTTGTGATGACACCGCTTTGAAGTGTCAAAACTGCATCTTTTTCTTTATTGATTTTGTTGCACGGTGACTATCACTGTTTTGTGAGGGTTGCAGTTTTTCTTAGAAGTGAACAGGATCAATCAAATTTGGCAAGGGTTTAGAAATCTGCTTAGCCTTTGCAACAGGATCAACATTTTTTTTTTCAACAAAGCTCCCATTGCTTTAAAGGTGATCTTAAAAATCTTGATCACTCCCATTACTGTGTCAGTCATTTTTAGACCAAACTTTGGCATAGAAAACCCCCCTGAGAAAACAAAGCTTGAAATGGAATAGGCTTCTGTCCTTCAAAGGCATCTCTAAACCTTTAACTGAATGAATTAGATATGCCATAAATGACAGGATATTGATATGATCTTCCCTTGAAATTTTTTGAAGTTGTGTCCATCATTTCATAATGGGAGTGACTGCCCCAATTTCACCAGGTTCTACCCATTGTTTTGCACCAAGCTGTCACTTTTTGATGGCACATGATAAACAAAGCTGGGTATGAGTGTTATTTCCAGTGTAGAATGTTTCTATTGTCATGGAAATCACCTAGACCGATGTCTGTAACTCAAAGCCAAAAGTAACGGCGGTGATCAGTGTGGCCATAAAGGCTTGTTTGTGGCTGTTTGTGACAATTTTGGAAATTCTCCTTGTTCTTTTCATACATCTCACCATTCAATCTTGATTTAATCATCAATAATAAGCCATAAAAAGAAAAGTTTTGCACATAACAGGCCATTTTGATCACTGCCGTCACAGTGACATACATGATCACGGAACTGATTGTATGTCATAGTAACGTCAGTGATTAAAGCACTTCACAGACACTCTAGATAGGGACAAAACAGCGTAAATTGAGTGATGACATTTCCCAAAACACAGGAACATGTACAAAAAGCCACTCAAAAAAACTATGGATGGCAGGTTACACAGCAGTGATAATAACCTATCACACACATGTTCCAGAGCTCTAAAAAGGTTTCAAAACAACTCAAATGATGGCATTTCATGCCTTTGCTCCTTAAAGAAACCAGCAGGCCTTCCTATTGCATTTTTACTTAAGGAGGAAAAGTATAAAGCTAGCATGGGTCACCACTGTTATGATGACAAACATAACAGATGCTAAATGATAGTTGATGACCTAATTGGGTATTCCCTTTGCATTGACAAGTACAATACTTCAAAAACTTATCCAGTAAGCGGTCTGTGTCTGCAGAGGAGGTCATATTATGTGTGTTTAAGGACATTTTGTATGTCATCAGTAACAGCGGTGATTGCATCATTCAACACATGAAAAGCCAGTTTATGCGAAAAAGGTGGACAGTTTTCTTATCTTGAAAATATAATCCAAATATGTCTCAAGAAAACAATTGTACAAGAGTTTTGACTTAATTTTGAACTTGATATTCTTTTGGTCCTGCAACAAAATCAGGGGTCACCTTTTGAGAATGGGTCAAAATCGTATTAAGATCACCTAATAGAACTATGATATACGCTTATCAGAGATATTTTAAGAATGGCGTTTATCGCGTTTTGCGGTCAAACCCTTCATATGCATTTGTAAGTATGTATGAATATGTATGTACGTACATGTGTATGTTTGTGCACAAGTTTAGCACATCATTCTTATTTTCACACACATATTATATTTAAAGCGCATAGAGCACTCACTATGAATAGATATGCGCTTCACAAGTGCTGTCTTGTGTGTAAGTAAGCATGTATAAATATGTATTTGTATGTACTCTATATATGTATGTATGTACATGTGTATGTTTGTGCACATGTTTAGTACATCATTCTTATTTTCACACATATATGTAAAGCGCACAGGACACTCACTATGAGTGAATATGCGCTCCACAAGTGTTGTCTATTATTATTATTAACTTGTGACAATTTATTTCAAAGTTTGATGTGTTACAAACTCAGTGACATATATACAGGACTTTTAATTGAGGGCACTGTAAACACGGCCTTGACAGAGAAACAAATTATGAGGACCAGAAAGCATGACTTCTCCCTTTACATTGCCAACTATTATTCTATTCATTATGTTCCAGATATAAACCTTCTGGTTTAGTGGACATATAACTCCTGTTTAGATTGACTGACAATGACTCAAAAAATATACAAAAATCCTAGCATTAGCCGCACTGTATTATTTGCCGCAGACTGGACGACCGGAGATAAAAGTTGCGGCTTAGAGTCCGAATATTACGGTATTTCTTTCAACTTTTGTTTAGTGTTGACTCTTGAAAAGAGTACCTTTTCTCCCCGTTTGCTCTGGGAATTATTTCAACCAGTACTCGTTTTCATAAGAGACCATGTAATGTTAATCCCTATTGTGCCACACATTTTACACACCACAGTGCATCCTTTATCAACCATTCCAGAGGATATATGAGAACATGAATTGACAATAACAACAAAATCATGTCTTCTAAACAACACAAGATAACTGGAAAAAATATTCAGGGCACACTTAAGATGGATTGAATAACTCTGTGATGGTGATGCATATGGATATACACACAAATGACGTCAAATTTTCATTATCTAAATCAGTTGTTTCATAGCCATGTTCCGTTTTCCCCATGACTTAATCCTTACATTGCTGAAAGTTCTGATATGCGCTCGAATTGCCACGCTCATCTTTGGTCGAAAACAGTACGGATATTAAACACAAAGCAAATGCAGAAGAATACAAAGCCAACAATAACCTTTGTAATGTACTTCTGTTTTTGCCTGAATTTTTTGGGGCCGATATTCAACAGTTCTGTGTAGTTCTGAGCCGGTTTTTTTTTGCAAATCAGATTTTTGGGAAGATGGAGGTGAAGATAATGACAGATCATGATCAAAAGGTTGTGATAAACTCTTCTAGATCTAGATCTAATCGATGAAACTCAGACAATGACAATGAAAAGCTTGAGCTAAAAGGTTTAGGTTATCCAATGTCGTATTAAGTGGATCCCACTCTATCGGCATTCATTTTGTGAATTGAGAACCATTTCGTTTTCATCTGCAATTCAATGTGGCAGAATCAACATAAACTGGAAATTTCAACTGAGGTTGAATATTTCTTGTGTTCAAATGTTTAGCTTTTGGTTGCATTGATGGGAAGTCATCAACATTTACAAGGGTTTCATTTTTATTTTCTTATAAAGACACTTTGTATTCTGAAAGGTTTGGGTGCTAAACATGATAAAAATAATTTTAAAATATCTGCGATGTTGTCACACTCATTCGATAACACCTAATTTTTACCTATCTTGAACCTTGAAAGAAAATGTCTTTTTTGTACTCAGTGGTATTAGTAAGGCGTTCTTGATTATTCCTAATGAGTCCTTTATTTAATAACTGGATCCATTAAAGTCATAACACAATGAAGGAATTGACGTCTAGTATTCGAAAATTCTATTCTATAAAAAAAAAAAAGCCAAAAAGTGAGTGAGGCATTTATCGAATGATCATGACAATGTGATTGTAATACATTGATATTTTTGCACCGAAAATGTAACGTATTTAGTTTTGAAAGATCGAGTATGAATGTTATACTTTGCTATTAATATAACCATCTTCAGAGGTGGGACTGACCAAAAAAATTAATTCAGTGAAAATCAATTTATCTGCAATGACTTATCTCATGTTGACTGAAGTCAAACTGGTTCAAGGTTAGTTGTATCTGGACATTAAAGGCTTTTGGTTTACTGCAAGTTTATAGCTATAATATGTTTAAAAAGAATGATGAAACAGTTTTGATTTATTTTTGGATGAGGCATTCATTTCAGTTCAGTCATTTTAGGTTTGACAATTCAACTGCGCAACATCCTAAGTTTCAATTAAGCCTTTCAGGCCACATATATGAGGGAAATCAAGTTGGTGACTTCAATGCCATGATGAGGGTCTGTCGATCAAGTGTTATCTCTGATTTCTGATGTCCCAAGAAGAGCATAATAATGATGCCGACCTCTATCACTCCTTGTTTCTTGTTTATTACCTGGGCTAGTACCTATTCAAACCTTGGTTGTGAGAGGAAAATTGTGTCAACTCTCCTTTGATAAAAGTCGCACTGCCTTTCACTCCGTACTTGAATACCTGCAACCCGCTGTCACCAATACCACAAAAGTGGGAATTCCACGAGGGACAAGTCGTGATCGTACAAAAAACCAGACATCTCATCTTACTTTGTAGTAAAACACTTCATAAAAACAAAACATAAATTTCAAATTTTATTAATCAGCCTTGCCATATTCTAAATATTGTCTACTGTATAGACTACAGACTTTCTTAAGAAATGTAAATGTTATCCTTCACACATAGGCTTCTGTATTCAAATGTTCCTGTCTGATAACATACCCATAGATACAAACTCACCAATAACCCATTCACATCTAGATCATCCACCATCACTGGCTATTAGTTACGTTCTAGGCTGTTGGGTACAGCCCACCATTTACTTCTCTACTTGAATGTATTTTCACACATATTTTATGTGACCTCAGCAATGGAAACAGAAATGTGTTTAGATCTAGATTCTTAAGCGTGGTTGCCCAGATTTTGGTTTGTTTTCTTTTCATTGCAAAACTGGGACATACTTAGTATGCCTATCTGACTGAGGCCATTGAAGTGAAGGAAGTTCTAGGCGTGAATGGGTTTTATATCGCTAAGCTTAAAAATAAAATAACAATTTCTTAAAACATTTTCTTTTCTTTTTAATTATTTCTATAATAACAAAACAAGTCCTTTTTGTTTTTTCTGACCATCATTATAAAAATCTGCTTTGATGAAGTGATCTTTCAGGCACGCATGGATTAGTAACAGTATGTGAATGACAAACGACAGAAGGATCCCTGACAAGTTAGGGATCACTAATGACTTGGCCACAAGGAAGGTCACAGATGTCCGGCCATCGGCGCAGAGTAAGGCAGAGGCTTAAATCTGGGACAGCCTCCAGAGGAAGTGACTTGCGATGACTGGCTCAGCCGTGATGCACAGGAACAGCACATCTGTTGTAGTACCAGATGACTCCGGAGCTTGTTCCATGAGTTTCACAGCCTTCTCTTCACGGTAATTCCTCTTCATCTATTTCCGATGCCAAGACAGACCTGTCTTGCAAGTGGCTTATTGGATTTAATCCGGCTGTGTCATCAATGCTTGATAAAAAAAAACAACAAATAACATAAATGGAAAATGAAGAAAGCTAATATAAAATTATTGTGTAAATCTCTCTCCCTCCGTGACAATCTGTCTGTCTGTATGTCTCTTTCTATCTATTTCTCTCTGTCTCTCTCCTCTACCACTGATCTCTCCCTCTCCTATCTCAATCTGTGTGTGTGTGTGTGTGTGTGTGTATGTATGTGTGCAGGGGTGCCAACCTCTGGGCTAGATAAAGAGTAATTGACTACCTCAAAAAGAGTAATATGAGTCAAAAAATCATAACTCTCCCATCCCCCCCCCTCCCCCCAAGAAAAGTAAAGTCTCAGCTGGCCTCCCCACAAACAGTCACTACACATTCACATTTAACCATAGCACACAAGTGTACAACGTGCTTTTATTCTATAACATTACCTCTATACAGGAATCCTTTTCTCAACTTTTTTCCTGAAAAACCCTTACTCATTCACCCATACACAAACAATCTCTAACACCCTTAATTACTCAATCATACACAACCTCTAACACTATCACTTACTCATTCACCTATGCATATAATATCTAAGACCCTTACTCAACTATACACACAATCTGTAACACCCTCACTCACTCATTCATACACACACATCTCTAACACTCTTCTCACTTACCGGTGCACATTCAATTTCTAACACCCATACTCACTCCATATAGACACACCATCTCTTACACCCTCATCCATTTACTCATACAAATACAATCGCTAATACCCTCATTTACTCACTCATTCATACATACAATCTCTAATACCCTTTCTCCCTCAGTCAAACATACAATCTCTATAACCTTCACTAACTCACTCAGGCACATAATCGTTAATACCCTAACTCACTCACTCATTTTCAGGCACACACTCTCAAACTCCTTCACTCATACACATACAATCTCCAATACCCTCACTCACCCTTACACACATTATCTCCAACTCAACACCCTCACTCACTGGCATTGACACAAGCTCTAATACTTTCACCACTCATACACATACAATATCCAACTCCAACACCCTCATCCACACATATATAGACACACGATATCAAATACCCTGACTCAATCACTCACACACATGATTTCCGACACCCTTATTCATATGCACACTCAGTCACTTACTAATACACACACAATCTCCAACACTTCACTCACTCACTTATTTATATACATACTATTTCTAACACACTCACTCACCCACTCATACCCACACGATGTCTCATACTCTCACCCACTCACTCATACTCATACAATACCCTTACACCCTTACTCATTCACTCATAGTCATACACACATGATTTCCAAAACCCTCACTAATACCCACACAATCTCTAATGCCCTTATGCACACATGATCTCCAATACCTTCACTCATTAACACACGATCTCCAACACCTTAACTCATTCACACATGATCTCCAACACTCAGACGCACTTGATCTCCGATACATTCACTCATACATACCCACACAATCTCTAATACTCTCACTCACCCACTCATCACACATACACAAACAATCTGCAACACCCTCACTCATCTCATCACACACAATTTCTAACACTAAGACTTACTGACACTCTCTGTCTCTCTCATGCGCCCACCCATACAAACTACCCCACACACACAAACACATTTCTCTCTCTAATACACTAGTGTACACGCAAAGATGACCATACATATTCACAGCCTCCAACAGAAATCGATTAATTACCCCAGTAAGTTGTGCAAACTCATATTGAGCGAGACAGCGCTAGGTCTTCAGAGAAGAAGATCCCCCTCAGGCGGGTGTTTTGGCCTTTAACTTCTGACACCCTCGGGAGACTAGGCCACACTGAGGTCATGACTCCCAGTG
>JAOYNN010280392.1:0-10251 GCA_025770095.1 Goniobranchus kuniei
TGTGGTAGTTTGCCATTGCTTTCCACGCCGACTTTACTTCCACCAAGTCTAGAAAGACCTAGCTACCCATTTATACAGCTGGTTGAACAGGGGGGCCCGAAAAAAACCACTGCCGTGCTGGGGATCGAACTCGGGTCACCTCACATGGCAGTCAGCCGTTCTACCAACTGAGCTACCGTGCCACAAAATCTCAACAAATACAATCATCATGAGAGCCTATAAAATGGTCAACTGCCAATGGCATTCACCAAATGAGAAAGAAATTTCATGTATTCATTAATGACCTCCTAAAGTTACCGGAAGATAAAAATGGAGTGAAGCATCCAAACAACAGTAAAAAAAAAACAACCAACAAAAGACATTCAACCCACAAACATTGGTTCAACAATGGCTTACCTGCACTGCACTGCAGACAGTCGCTCACATCAGAGGCCCCAGTAATATCTAGGTATGTTCCACTTGGACAGGGTTCTGGCAAGCTTGTTCCACTAGGGCAGAAGTAACCAGCTGGGCAGACATCTCCGTAATATTTGCTGACCGGTGAAGACTCTTCTGATCCAAGGGTGCAGTAGAAGCCTGTGAAATATAAGCACCAAGCACAAAAATGTGGCTTTGGAGTCAAAATATCCCAGGCTGACACTTTCTTTGTCATTTATATGACAAAAACAAAAAAACAACCTCACAAAAACATTTTGTTATTATCTTAAAGTTCTACACTATGGTAAGATTAAAGTCTCATCAAAATAGTTGCTGTGGAGATCACCTGCTAAAACAGATGAAAAATCCTTTGAGTGCTTATTGAGTGGGCATGTATATCTTTTATCTTTAATAAAGAGACATGACTAATATATGCTAATAACTTGACTTTATTATTAAATATCATTAATTTACCATTAGCACAAGGGCCTGAGACTGCGGTAAGTCCAGGTTGGCTGCAATAAGATCCAGGTGTGCACTGTTCACATTCAGAAACATTGGTCAGCCCAGTCAATGTGCTGAATGTACCAATAGGACAGGAAGCTCCGGTTATACTTCCACTTTCACAATAGCTGCCAGCTGGGCAGATGTTTCCAGTAACACTGTCAGTTGGAGTTGAGTTATAAGCTCCCATTGTGCAGTAAAAGCCAGCAGAACAGAGTCCAGAGGGTGAAGTCAAACCTAAAATTTGATGATGATATCAACTATAAGTGATTCCTTAATCGTACAGTGTCACATCTTTGTCATCATTCTAATGATGTATTCAAAGGTAGACCCCCCCCAAAAAAACACACAAAAACAACTCTACCAATACCATTTAATATTGATATTGAGGGCTAAAAAAACAACAACAAAAAAGCAATGAAAGAACATCACAAACACATTTGGAAATGATAAGAGCATTACACTAAACAAAAACATATATGATTTTGCTTACTTCCCAAAGATTAGTATTAAACAGCTGATGTTGCAAAGTCAGACAACCTTGCTGGTGAAAAGATCAGGTTGGTCAGGGTGATTAAAAGAGAGTCACAGAGATAAAGGAGGCTCTTGCATGATATGCATCAGGACAGAGAAGAGTAAATAAGAACTAAAGAAATATTAAAGTATTATAGCTTGAGTGCTATGACCATGATTCTCAGAACATTTTTCTTAAATGCTTAATGGGCCTTTTTCATGCCCTTTTCCAGGGCATGCCTATGTAAGTAGGCTACTGGCAGGCAGTACAGATAGTTACAGTGTTCTGCAGGTAACTGGTATTTTGAACCTTCTCACTTAGGTAGCCCTTCAAAATATGAGTTTACTTTATTTCGATGATGTGTATGCTAGTATGATAATTCTTAATATGATTATATTTACTTATTAAACATGTATTGAAACCATATGTATGGTCAGTGTTATGATATGGATGTGAATGCTGGACTCTAGACTAAGAAACAATGAGGAAATTGGAAGCAGCACAGATATGGTTTATAAGAAGAATGTTGAGAATTTGAAGGTTGGAAAAAAGTCTGCTGAGTCAAAACTTAGAGATGCAAATGTAGAGATATCATTGATCGAAACTATAAGAAAGAGACAACTACAGTTCTTGGACACATCTGGCACCCAGGGTTCTAGAATAACTATTTATCATTGGGAAGGTTGAGGGGAAATGTAGCAGAGGTAGGCAGAGAAAAGATGCAAATGTAGAGATATCATTAATTAAAGCTATAAGAGACAACTACAGTTTCTTGGACACATCTGCCACCCATGGGTCTAGAATGACTATTTATCACTGGGAAGATCGAGGGGAAATGTAGGAAAGCTAGACAGAGAATCACAAATATTGATAGCCTAAAAGCAATATCAACAGAGAGCAGTGTCAATGATCTCCTGAGATTGGCTGATAACAGATTTGGGTGGAGAGCCAAGATTGCCAATGTCTGTCTGTTCCCGACAAGGCACCTAAAGAAGATTTTATTTCAAGGTTTTGTTAAATGTCCTGTTTATTTAGAACTGTTGGAGTTTGTTCTTGGGAAACTTATATCTAAACTTCATTTAATTTATAGTTAGACAGGTCCAACAGGACATTATAACTTATAACGAGGATCTATAGACAGGTCCAACGTGGCCTTATAACTTATAATGAGGATCTATAGACAGGTCCAACAGGGCCTTATAACTTATAATGAGGATCTATAGACAGATCCAACAGGGCCTTATAACTTATAATGAGGATCTAAATCTTAGCATCATCATATATTTACCTTGTCCCTGGCAATACTGTCCAGGATCACATGGAGAGCATTGTGTTTCAGCAGAAAGACTAGTTTGGTTGCTGTATGTGCCAGCAGGGCACAAGTAATGGGTTTCATGCTCTGATCCCTCAAGGCAGTAAGATCCAGCTGGGCAGTCTTCTGGCACTGAGACACCACGATAACTACGATATCGTCCACTAAAATTGCCACTGCTGGAGATGTTTGCAGCATCAAGATCTTCATAATCACCTGAGAGAATAACAAATCAAAACTATTAAAAAAGAAAAGAAGAAATATGTCCCAAGTTCATCTTCAAATGAAATAACTAAAGCCTTCCCTTTCTTAATCAGTGTGATAATTGCTCTTAACTCTGTTGTCCATCATAATGGTTATTTTTCAAAAATCTTATAAAAACATTAATTAAAATGTTTAGCAGTTCTTCTTTTGGCTTTCTGAATATGGGTCCCTACAGCAGCTTTTCTGTTTCTTGTCAGTCCTGTTGAATGCATCCTTCTTCTTCACACCAACGGCCACAATAATGCAATCCTGATATTTTCTTGCCAAGATATCCTTGATCTCTCCTGTGATCATATGTAAACCAAATCAGTCTAGATTCTCTCTCTTTGTCTCCTAACATGCCAACCTGGGTGTTCTCTCTAATGTACTAATTTTTTTTATCTTGTCCGACCTCTTTAAACCCAATGAGAATCACACCTCTTTCGTTTCAGCCACCTTAATCTCTGTCACTTGTTGCTTTCTTAAAGCCAAGGTTTCTAAGACATATGTCATTAATGGGCAGATGAGTATCTTATCAACATTACCTTTCAACTTTAAAGCTATCTTCCTGTATCATACCTTACATCTAACTTTCTTCTCCATGCACTACAACCTGCTATAACGTACCCACTTTTTTGTCTCCATTCCACTCTCCCATTGCTCTGAACTGTTGATCCTTGGTGCTAATAGCAATTCAACTTCAAAGTAATTACATGTTTTCATTACTTCAAAAATTTTCTCATCTGCTTTTTTGGATATAAGTGCTCTTTTTCCATTTTAATTTTCATTTGTTTGATACCTGAGACTTTACATTACAGTGGACCCTCAATATGCTTTATTGGTTATTTTTCCCATTTCATATTATTTTTGACATATAAAATGTACCTACCAAAAGCTTTACAGAAGAAACCTGCCGGGCATGGATCACAATCACTTTGTTGCCAGTGGGGCTGATAGGTTCCAGATGGACATCCAGTTTGGTTGTGGCTCCCAGTGAGGCAAAAATGACCAGGGCTACAAGCACGGTCAGTTGGACGGGGGACACTCTCACCCTCGGGGCAGTAGAACCCGGCATCACACTCAGCAGTTGGATTTGAAAGACCATAAGTCAAGCAGTAATAGCCAGGGGTGCAGGGGTCACATCCAGTAATGTTAGTATTGCCTTCACGATCTAGATAAAAGATATTTTTTAAAAGTTGTGCAGCTTAGTTAAATGATATGCAATGTCAAGAACATTGATTTGACTTATAAAGGATTTAACAAATATTCTTTGTTTTCATTTCTTTTGAGGTCAAAAGTCTTCAATTTTCTTTTGAAATTATACTTTGATAAATTTACTTAGAATATCTTGTTTATCATGATCCATCTAAAGAATTGACAAATGTTGATCTTAAAGCAATGCAAAATTCTCCAAACTCACAGCTGAAGAAAAAACAAACAAATGAAAAATCAAATATAAATAAACAACTTAAGAGATTAACATTTGAATAAATATAGTAAATAGAGACATACAAACTGACATATCCTAATCTTTATATTTCAGGCTATTTATCAGACAAAAAAAAATCAGTCAATGCAAACAATATTCTTTGTGTTTGATTGCATGCATATCTGGACCTACAGAGACTTAGTTATTAACAACTAAATAAGGTTTTTCGAATATAGGATTAATTTTTAAAAAAAAAAAAAAAAAAAAAAGGAAAAAAAAAAAGCTATCTCAGGCAATTTACATATTTCATATGTTTACCTGAAACAACAAAAGACTGAAATGGATGCATATGTTGTAGAGCAGGTCACTATAAATCTTTAAACGCTTGTTACAACAGTGGTTAGACAATACCGAACAGTTTCACATTCTTTCTTTGAAAGATCAGGACATTAACCCTGTGAATGAAAAAGTGTTTGTGGCACTTTTTTCTTACCTGAAAATGTTCCTGGTGAGCATGCAATTTCATTTGGTGTACCTTGAGGACAATAATAGCCTTTAGAACAAAGCTGTGGATAGGGGCTGACAGAACTACCGTTGCAATAGTATCCCTCATAGCAATCTCCACTTGGTGCTGACAGTGCATAAGTCCCACAGTATTGGCCAAGAGGGCAGGGCAAGGCCATTGAACTTCCATCTGGGCAATATGTTCCTGAAAATTGATTCAATATAATGTTACCATCAGAGTCAGCAATGAGCAATGTGATAAACATTATTTGTTATATTAGTATAAAAGAAAAAAAAACCCCAACAAGAAAAAAACTTCTGCCTATAACATATTATTCTCTTTACACTTCATGATCTTGATACTACTAAGAAAAGACCATAATCCTTTCTACAGGATACTTTCTTTGAACAAAGAATCAACCACTTCCCTTTGACCTCGCATCTAAACAGTATACAGTTCTAAGACTCTCCAACATGACACCTTTGCAGCTCATCATATAAAACAATTACCAAAAATACTCCTGAACTGTCAAAAACTAACAGGCCTCCTGAAATCAAAATAAGGAGTCTCTTCTTCTGACTTTGATTTGTGCAAATGTTAGGTCCCTCATAAACAAAACAAATGAACTTCATGCTAACATGAGATAAAAATATCGGGAGGCCTTCATCACTTCTGTCACCAAGCCCGAATTTTATGGCACCACAACCAACAATTCTGCTGATCTTGATGGCTTTAGCCTTTCTCGTAATGATAGAAATAACGTCAAAAAGCCATGGATACATTTTAAAAGCAAAATCGTATTATATTCAGAAAAACGATAAGAAATATAAAAAGAATATTAGAAATATACATAGGGAAATTTAACTGGCGATAAGAGTTTCAAAGACTGATTTCAAACACAAATTTAAAAAAAAAAAAAAGAAGCACTTTGCCTCAAACAATTCTGGAGGAACTTGCGTAGGCTTGAAAATGATAGTTGTTTTAAATCTAAAAAGAATAAAATCTCTATAGATGAGGAGCAGAAATATGCCAATGATTTAAAATCAATTTTATGCCCGCTTTGAGAATGAAGAAAAGGATTCACAAGCCATGTGAACCTGTTTTGATATGAACGACTTTCCAACATTTGACAATATCGTCATTGATGAAAGTGGTTAGAAAGCAGTTGGGAATGAGTGAATATGCGAAAGATGAGTGGCCCACATGGCATCAAGGGGCAATATCCTAAAGATGTGCTCTTCACAACTGAATGTTACTTTTACGTTAATTTTCAATAAATCTTTACAAAGCAGTATTAAACCAGCTTTATGAAAATGTTCCAAAATCGTCCCGGTTCCAAATAGGGATATCAGTGAATTAAATTATTTAAGGCTTGTGGCCCTAACTTCTGTGATTATGAAATTTTTGAGAACACAATACTACTAAAACTGAAAAGTTATTTCACACCAGTACAAGACCTACTCCAGTTTGCCTACAGATATAACAAAATTGTTGAAGATGCTGTGATAATTTTCTTAGGTAACATCTCTAAACATCTTGACAGGCCAAATACATTCTGCTCTAGATTTTTTGTGGATTTTTCCTCGGCCTTCAAGACAATCTCACCATCCCTTCTCATCCAGAAACTCATTGATATCAAAGTCCATCACAAAATTATAGTAAGGATTTGGGGTTTCTTGGCAAATCGGACTCAATTTGTGCAACTCAGTAATGTTCGCCCTTTCCTCACTACGACAAATACAGGGGCTCCCCGAGGCTGTTTACTATTCTGAGTATTGTTCACACTGTACACTAATGCATTCAAAATTAACACACAAAAAATATGACAAACTTATAAAATTAGCAGATGATTCAGCCAGCCAAGGATCAATCAGAAGCACTCATGATGAAGAAGAATACAAGAAAGGTGTAACATGGTTCACAAATTGGAGCAAAGAACGGAAACTTAATATTGAATGTAAAAAAAAAAGACAAAAAAGAGCCTTTGGTAGATTTCAGGCAAACTAAATCATGTAGTCGTCCTAGGGTCATAAAAGATGAAGAGGTTGAGCAAGCTCTGGCATAAACTATTGGGGGATCACAATAACTGTCAATTTGAAATGGCAAACGTATGTCTCTAATGTTGACTCATAAATAAGTTAAAGAATGTTCTTTTTTAAAGAAAATTGAAAAAATTCAACATTGATTCTACTCTGATACATTTGTTTCATCAAGCCACCATTGAAATTTTGTAACATTTTGCATTGTGGGTTGGGAGGGAATGTTAACATAAACAAACAAAAATACCGGTTGAATAAAATAATAAAGAGGACTGAGAAAATAAGAACATTTCCAACCGTTGATGAAATATATACATGCCATTACATGAAAGTGATCAATGGAATCATTTCAAATCCTTAACACCTTAAAATGACTGCATTTTACAACAAAAAATAGATTCATAAAGATTAGATTACAAAAATATCTTAACCTTGTGTTTCCTTACATGAGTATATTTCTCAGTCATAACTATCACAAAAAATATACCTGGTTGGCAGATATCTCCAGTGTAATTGAGGGAATATACAGGACAAGTTGTGTTGAGAGGATCAATGCCTGTTACATTGTTTATTGGGGTCGGTTTATCAACATAAGCCCCACCTGAGCAGAACCATCCTTCACTGCAGCTACCTGAAGGTTCTGGTAGTCCAGCAGTACCACAATATTCTCCACCTGGATTGAGGATTTGAGTAGTCATACCAACATTGGAATTACATCATATACATTAGATTTCAATGAATATTGCTCCTGTAATGAAAACTATATATTGAAAGTACTAAAGATATAATTGGATTGCAGCCTTTCTGACCTTGGAGAGACAAGAAAGCTAAACTTTCAGACCAGAATCAAGAAAATATAAAAGTTAACATAATGGCAACCCAGAGAGACAATATGTACAATTTTGCAACGAAGAAGTTTATTTCATGATTAGTTAGACCAAGGAGTATAATAGAATAGGAGAGTTTACTTCGCCCTTTTTGGTAAGTCTTTTTCAGAGGGATTTCCCTTCATTTCGATGCAGCGCCTTTGACAAACGCTTGCGTGTCGCATGTCAATGTTCAATGGTAGATCTAATTACATGTATCATTGGCTTAGGGCCTTATAGGCCTAGAGTCTAAACATTGAAGAAAAAGTTGTTGAAATAAAATTTGTTTGGCTTTTGTTCTTCTTAGGGAGGACCTGGAGAGCATTATTTTTTTTAGATGAGAGTTGTATCTAGAGGTGGATATCAATTTGTGGAAATAAAATACTTTTGTTACCCCAGTCGACAGTATATCGAACATTGGTTGTAAAGTGGCCTGTATCGAACTTTGTAATTGTGGAATTGGTAGTTTCACTAGTTGACTAGAATGTCAAAAGTATTTTTCCCCCCAAATTGATAGGCCTATCCATCTCTAGGTCTAGGATTTTCCAGGTCCTCCCTAAGAACAACAAAAGTCAAACAAATGTTATTTTAACTAGATCTAGGCCTATTAAGCCAACAATAATTACTGACGAACATTGACGTGCTGCATGTAGGCGTTTGTCCATCTTTGATTTTATTTACATGTATTAGGATCTGTGCTCTGACCAATGGAACGTAAATGTCCCAGTAGTCTATGGATTCTAGATCTATTATCAGGGCCGCAGGCAGGCTCCTCATGATTGGTCTGGCGGCAACCCATATGCCTTCCATTTCCATTCTTACCCCAAATGACAATCGTTCATTGCAAAGAGACTTAAAGGAAAAAAAAAGAGCCAAACGTAAGAGTAGCAGCATGCAAAATAGAAAGAACAAAAATATGGTCACCCTAACATGTTAATAAAAAAAAAGTATATGATGCCGTCTCAAAAAGCCGTATGTTTCACATACTTATAGAACATGTTGGCCTAATTTCAACATATCACATATTTTTTCAAAGTTGTTAACCCCAAAATACATTGGAGAGATATAAGAAACAAATTCAAACTGCTATGCTATGTGCTAGTATCATCAGAAATTCCTCAAAGATCTGTCCTGGGACCAATTTTGTTTGCCTTTTTTATCAACGACCTCACAGCAGTATTTGAATCTGATACATACTTATAATTTGTAAGACGATACAAAGATCTCCAAGACTATTGAAACTGAAAATGATACCATCATCCTACAAAGAGCCTTAGGCAGATTAAGTGAATGGAGCAAAAACTGGTTTTTAAAATTCCATCCTAAAAATGCAAAGTGATGTATGTGGGCAAAGAAAAAGATGTCACATTTTTAGCTTAGAAAATACACAACGAGATTCAGCAAAAGAGAAAACAGCCACCTGTGTCACTCTAGACATCAGGTAAAGATTCAACAGCCACATTAGTAAACAAGTAAAAAAGCCAACTCCATGCTGCTGTCTTGAGAATACCTTTCCAAAACATTTAGATGCCTCTACTTTTATTCCACTTTGACTATACAAAATGCTGGTCAGACCATATTTAGAATATGCCAGTTTGCTGTGGGCACCCTATAACATGAAACACATTGAACAGATAGGAGTCCAGGGGAGACAACAAATCAATTACCATGAATGAAAACCCCTCATATCCTTTTAGACAAAATCAACTTAAGCTTCTGACTCTCTCACACAGAAGCCAGAGGGAAGGCATGACAGAGGTTTTTAAAATGGTGAACGGGGTCTATGACAAAGCATCACATAGCTTTCTTAATTAAGATGTGGAAAGATATAGCACCCAGAACAGGAGATCAAATCCAATCTAAGACGCTATATACACAGATTGAGACTAGACGTCAGGAAGCATTCCTTTGTACTACGTACTGCGAGAGTATGGAGTAGTTTACATGACCAAGTAAGAAATGCCCACAAAGTCAATACATTAAAAAACCAGCTCGAATAGCAGTAGCAGGTCCAAGAAATTTTAAACTGACCGATTCTTGAGTCCAGCAGAGTGGAACCTTAGGGTTCTGGGCTCGAAAACTAAGCTAAGTACTGTAACGGTGAGTAAGTAAGTATGTTATGCTTTTGTGTTTGAAAATACAGAAAATGTTCATAAATGTTAGAGCATAAATCTAGCTTTGGATTTGGGACAGTTCGCACCCCGCATTTCCTCTGTGCAAATGTTTGCCAACAAACAAGATGGTCATGCTTAGTGTGATTTGTGTGATTGACGGATGATCAACTGGTTACCCGAATAATGCTGTAGTAGCAAAGAAATCATGTAGTCACAGCCTGGATTAGAAACCCAGTTACAGTCTACTGAGACAGCAAGAAAAGAAAGCCTCTGAGGAATTTTCTACAAGCTTGATTTTCCTGCTTCGC
>JAOYNN010280503.1:0-10250 GCA_025770095.1 Goniobranchus kuniei
TATTAAAAAAGGATGCCTGCAAAGTTCAAACGTGAAAATTTATAAGAATCTTATTTGCACAGCTCTTGATAAAAATATGCCCTGAAGGCCATGACTTTATCAAAGCAAGAGGAGATGAAAATTGAGGTGCCTGAAACTTGAATTTGTCAGGGATTGGAAAAAAAGTGTTCAAGATTTCCATAATTCACCATGTCCATGAAAGCCCTTATGCAGAGAAATAGAGAAAATCAGGGGAGATAACAAAGAAAATTAAAACAATTATCTTGGTTGGCTACAGCATGATTGTATGCGTTGGGAGCAGGTCATGCGTTTCAGTCAGCATCACTCCCAAACTGCCCTTCCCTATCCCTCCTTCCTCCAGCATCTCGTTTTGAGACAAGGACCACGTTGTGGCTGTAACATTAACAAAGCAACTCCTACCCATAGCCAGAAAGCCGGGTCTTTTGTTGAGAATGCAAAGTGGATTTGTTCAAGATTCAAGTGTTGCTTGTTCGTGAACTCTGTGAAGTCAATACAAATAAAGCATAGTTGAAACAGAGCCCAGAATTATGTTCAAGATACCCAAGAATTCATGATTTTCTCGTTCGAGATTCATAAACATTACTGTAAAAATAATAATGAGGAGCAATTTGCATGGCTGAGAAAAAAATAAAAGTGCAAAGAATGTTTGATTTTTATCAATAATTTCAATGAGGAAAATGATTCCTGATTCTTACTGATACGTAACTTATCTTGAGTGCTAAGTTGCACAGTAATTATCTTAATGATTGACTTTAACAATGTCTGGCTTCGGAGAGAAATTCCATATTAATCATTCTATTTCTCTTTGATCAAGGTATGGGTCATTTTTTTATGTTGTACAAAATAGAATTTAAAAATGGTAGGTAATAAAGTTGGAGATGCTTCACTTTGTGTTTGCTCCCTCTATAAAGTTAAGCATTAAGGGCATTACAAATACAATGACATCATAATATCAAATGTCAAATAAAGTAAAGTAAAGTTAGTCCCGTACCCATGACTGAGTGTAAAGATAGGGGTAGAGCCCTAATTATACTAGGCATACGGCATAATGTGGTAGTTTGCCATTGCTTTCCTCACCGACTTCACTTTCGCCAAGTCCAGAAAGACCTAGCTACTCATTTATACAGCTGGGTGAACAGGGGGCCCCGAAAAAAATCCACTGCCCGGCTGGGTTCGAACTCGGGCCACCTTGCATGGCAGTCAGCCGCTCTACCAACTGAGCTACGGGCCACCAAACGTCAGATAAGTATACTTAATCATATGACATAAATGGTATATCATATACACAGAGTATATATAAGCACATTAATTTGGCAAGAATCTTCAGCAAATATGGGTTTTGAGATGCCCTTTGAAGGCCAAGTTGTTTGACATTTGAAGAAGGGACAAGGGGAGATCAGTCCCTATGTTTCATCAAAGTGAACAAATAATCTTCCTTGTTTACAATGGTATAAGGGACATAATGAAACAACAACCAGGGAAACAAATTTTAAATCAAAAAATACATTGATAAATCGCGAGGAAATTACCTAAAATTTGTCAAATCTGCACAAACCTTCCTTTTTATTAAGCCAATTGCGGAATGTCTAAACACAACAGGTTTCCACAATGTCTGTTTAACCATTGAACTGAATCAACTCAAAATAATCTCAAAACCAAAAATAAGGAAATCAGTATGAGCCAATGTATTAAAATATATAATCCAATACTATAAGACATGGAATGCTTATGAAGAGTGAAGTAAGTATTCATAAGCAAACAGCCACAGAGATTATATCAATAGGAAAACTGCAAATCTTGGCGGCAGTGTCATGGGAAGAAAAAGCATAATTAAAAGGATAGCGACATGAATTGAGTATTTATTAGGATTGCAGAATAGGCTAGGAAGCTTGCTTTTTATTCTGGTCCATGAAAGAAGAGAAAAATATAAGTACATTAAATCCACACATCTTAATTACATACAAGATGAATAAACGACCAGAATGGTGAAACATAAATATCTAAATTAATGAAATTGTCTCTCAATGGATGGAATGTATCTGTTGCAGCAGTTGTTTGAAACATGCAATAAAAATATCAATATGTACAGTTGTAAAATAATTTTATGAAAATAAATTCAAACAATATTCACATAACGAAGAAAAAAACCTTTAAAATTCTCATTCTTCTCTAGCAAGCATCTCAGTACTATAAGCTCTATTACCACAAGCATTATAAAGTATTGTCCTTCCTTAGGGCCTGTCATTTCCTAGTTCTCTGACTGGGAAGTGTTGGCAGCCTCTTTTATATTTGCAGTTTCCCTTTCTCTGTTTCGCACTATGAATCTCAGATGGTTTAAGTCCTCTCTGGTGCAAAGTCTTGTGTTGTCGTTAGCAAGACAGGCCAGATCTCTGTTGAGGACAGGTGGCTAAGTGATCACATCTTGGCAGGAATCAAGAGTCAAGAGGCCTTTCACCATGGTCAGTACAAGCATGCGTGACCATGTGGGTTCAAGCCTCGCTTGTGAGCGGTCAGGCTCATTACCGTAAGTCATCGGCATTGTGTCCTTGGGTAAGGCACTTTACTTCACTTACTTCACTCGACTCAGGTGCAAATGATTACCTGGTCGGTAAAACAGCGCTGTCTCTGTCTGAAAATATGTATTCGCGCCTAACAGGTTGCAAGTCTTGTTCTAAATATTGTGTGTTGCTGTTGGTCAGGGGAGTAATATGTCATTGTAAAGTGCCGTAAGCATGGCTATGCCGTGGAACAGGCGCTATATAAATGCCATCTTTACTTTACTTTTAACAGTAGACAATGTTGTCAGTAGCCTTCCCCTGAGTCTTAGCTTTATTGGTGGGTATGTCTGCATCTGTGCACTGGATGTGTCCCAAAAGTTGCAAACAATTTTCTAGAATTGTTGACGATAAGGGTGCTTCACTGTATTTCTTACACAGAGACATTTCTGAAATTTTTGTTGGACAAATGATCTTTGATGGAATGAGTAAAGTTTTTTTTCCTCAGTTTTTTTAGGGCCCAAGCCCCACAGTTATTGATTTGAATTGTTTTGACAAAGATTTGTAGAGTTTCAGTTTGGCAGTTGATCTTATCATCTCTTATCCATACATTTAGGAGTTTATGTAAAGCAGCCATTGACAGTTGTTTCCACCTTTCAACATCTTCATTGATTCCAAGCAATGAGCCAACTCTCTTTTGTAGTTTTCCAAGAAGTGTCATTACTGGTAAACATTGTGATTTCTGTTTTGTCTGCATTGGCTAAAAGGCACTGCTGTTTCAGGATTTCTTGTATGGCATCTATATTGACAAGAGTTGTACCTAAAATCTTATAAAGTATAACTGGTATCACAGATACTAATAAACAGATTGTTTACTAGAGTATTTTACTATTAGAAGGGTGTAGTACAGAATTCAGTTACGTCCCTCGGAAATACAGTGGTAGGAGAAATGGCTTCCTAACAACGCATATAAGAATGATTGGAATGGACATCTATGCAGATTCCATTTCTTTCCAAGTGACAAGCTAACATTTTGAGTTTTAAAAGAACACACAATACGGTCGAATAGTGATATTTGCACTGAAAGTAGGAAAAAAGAGACATTTTTCCCAGTCTCAATCTATGGAAAGAATGTATAGACTCTACAGTAGATCTGGTATACTCTAGCCCTATCAGCTTGAGCCGATTTCCGCTGATGCTTAAACAGCAATGTCTTCACCATAAAAACATCAACTACCAAGCCTAGCTAAAGCTATAGAAATTATATCATATGAGCATAAAGAAGAATGTTGAGAGGGAGGGAGAGATAGAGAAATTTCTTCTGGTATCTTTTGTGACTTGATTCTAGATCTAGATCTAGATTTTGTGTGTCAATGCTTTATAAGTGGATAGAGATTCTATAGACCATTAATAGCTCCATGAAAGCACCAGGGCGAACCGAAGTGAGATCACTCTGGAATTAACTTCTCGAATTTGCTGAAGTAAACTCTTATTCTAATGTACTCCTTGATTAAACAGATGTGTATTTACAAGCTTTTAGATTGATTCAACATTGCTGGTTGATCTCACTGACAAAGGGAGGGAGTTTTAGACAGAGGGACCAAATCAAAGGGGTGGATACCAAGTGCAATTTTATTAGCGCTATTTTAAACTCTTTGAAGTTTATCAATACTAGACTTAGGAAGACCCACTGGCAATGAATTACAATAATCCAGGCCTGAGAGGAGTAAAGATAAAATGGCACTTGTAATTGAATCCTCTTGTAAATACCTTTGAATCACTGAAATTCTATAAGTTCAAGATTCATTATTCTGACTATGTGATCAATCTGAATGCAATGAATATGCATGTTCCATGTTCGGTATTCCATGTCATAGTTTGGTATTGAGGTGGCTCTGGTTAAAGACCTTTGGCTTGTGTAGTTGTAGAGCTGAGCCTTTGGAGGGCAAAATTGAAAGGTCGAGGGAGTCTGTGTGGTAAACTGGAAGTGAGAGTGAAAATATGGTCTTTATCCTTATAATTTTTTACTAACTGTGAAACAAAGATGTAGTTCTAATTTTTAAACCTACAACTCTCATCCTACTCCCTCTTGTTTGTGAGGATATTAATGCTATTTTTAAAAAAAATCCATATGAAAAAGATGAGGTCAGTTTGCAAACAAACCATTGAGACATGCATGGCTGAGAAATGGAGATAATAGAGGGTAACAAAATCAAAAACATCTAGGGGGAGAAAAAAAAGTGCATGCTTAAACTTGGTCAGACTGCTGTGCATTTAAGTGAAGAACTGTATTTACTTAATTTTTGTTTTTCATAACTTACCTTATGTTTACTTGAAGGCAGATGAAAAATATTAACCATCTTGCTGCAATGGTGAATAGAGCTAGTGATATGGAAACATTTGTCTGTTGCTGGATTTTTACATTTTATCATTGGTATTTTCGCAAAGCTTAGAAGTGAGTGAATGTTTGCTTATGATTGGTGAAATGTTGCCGCTATAGACATTTTCAATATTATTGTCCTTAGTATTATTATTTTTAGTATTAGTATTTATATTTGGCCAATGGAAACTTCATCTGTCAGGGATTCTAGAAAAAGAGGAAGAAGAAGAAGATGATCCAAATGATGAGGTATTAGCAGAGCTTCGCAAGAAACAACAGGAACTAAGAGCTATCAGTCAGCAGAACATAAATATTCTTAAAAGCTTGTACCGCCAGGGACAAGAAGACATGGAGAGACAAGAGTTAAAGAAGAAACTCCAAGCAGCAGATTCTGAGGTAATGGTTTTTATTTCTATCAAGGAGCAAATTTTCATGTTGTTTTTTAGGGATATTTGTCTTTTATAATATGAACACCAGGGGTGTCCTGCACTGCAGACTATAAGGACGAAGAAGAAGAAAGATTATAGGAGATGCATGTGAGAGCCAGGACCAGTAGATTCTGAGGCTCTGTGAAATCTTTACTCCTCCTCTGTTTCTGTTTCTCCTCCTCCTCCTCCTCCTCCTCCTCTGCCTTCTTCTTCTTCTTCTTCTTCGTCTTCTTCATCTTCTTCCTTCAGCTTGTCCCAATTTTTGGCTTGTTACATCAGCAATGGCAAACTGTAGTTATTTGTCTGTTTATGTGCCTGGATTAGAGTTAAGTATGATGAAAATGATGGCTGCTACACATGATATTGGACATGATTATTAGGGGTTGTGGGATGTTGATGGTTTGAGTTTTGAGCCACCCAAGTTGTGTCAAGCAACGTTTTACTATTGCAGGGACTTGAAAAGGCTAAACGGTGGATTTTGTGTTCAGGGGGCTTGGTCTGGCCCACTACCGCACATTATCGGCGTTATGGACTTTTCTTCTCTCATCTGACTCAGCTCATGTGTGAAATATGGCTGAGGTGTATTGTCTGTTGGACTCATACTACAAGCCTTATTTGATGGAATTTGTTATGTAAAACTGGAATAGCATGCCATTGTTAAAAAATTGTGTGTGTGTGCTTATTGCGTTGCCAGTAGAGAATTTTTATGTATTTGTGCAGAGCAATGCATTTGATTCTCAGGTCTTTTTCTTTCCATTTTCATGTAACTATGATGGATTTCCACTACAGCAGCCTCCCTTATAGTAAAAAGAAACAGATTGCATTTTTATAGCGCTTTCCACCGTTATAATAAGAGTCTCAAAGCTCTTTACAATACCTTATCCTGTAGCAGACATACACACTGGAGAATATACAGTAAAAAACAACCCCTTTAGCACAACAATACCACCCTGTTGCAAGGTATTGATGCAACACCTGAGTCGAGTGGAGCAATCAAGATCAAAAATCTTGTTTAAGGAAAAAACATGTCTTCGGTGGTGGGAATCGAACCTGGGGCCTCCTGATCCCAAGACCAATGCCCTAACGATAGACCCATCTGTGCCACCATTTAGGGCTCGTCTACAGTGCAGGGTTTTTATAATCCGGGGATTTATGCTCTGTATGGTCTATAAATATGCTGCTGTAAAACGGCAGCGTGTTTTGCCACACACAATTTCTTTGGGTCATGATCCAAAACCTTACAGTTTTTATAGTTTTTTCCGGTCAAATATCAACTTAGCAGGACCAAATGTAACTTAGCAAGGTCAAATGTAACGTAGTAAATCAAATGTAACATAGCAAGTTCAGATGTAAATGGTAATTTTATAATGGGGTGACGGCACTTGCAAGTTCAAATGTGAATATTGCAAGCTCAGATGTAACATGAATGCAAGATCAAATGTGACATAGAAAGTTCAAATGTAACAATGATCGGAAAAAGGCCATGCCTACCTATGTTCTTCTTCTTCACATAATAATCTTACTAGCTTAAGCTCGTTTATTAATGGTCTTATATCATTCCAACTGTTTCTTTATACATGTTTCTATAGCCTTTTTCATTTATCTCTATTAAATCATACTCAGTGTAAAATCTAACTATGTGTAGTTACAAAAGTATATCGTAGATCTAGATTAATGCCTTATACCTTTAAACTTAAACTCAAGTTCTCTTCTGGTTTATCAATTGAATGCATAACTTTCAAACATTTAAGAAAGATATCAGTTGTCATACCTAAATTTAGTCCTAGATCTAGGGCCTTGATATTTTTTAAGCCTAGGCGTTCCTCCCCACCTCCTGTTTGTCATGTGATAGCCCACTGCTATGCCTAGCCTAGTCTACAAATCACAGCTTATTACAGGGTTGCCACAGAGCCCGGAGCTGGCCCGGAGTTGGCCGTTCAGCCTGGAGCTGGCCCGGAGTTGGGCTTTTGGTCCAGAGAAAGCCCAGAGTTGGCTTTTCCTTAAAAAAAAAGTGGGGGTGGGGATATCAATTTTTCTTCTGAAATTTATATTTTTTCTCTTTCTCTCGTATTTTCTCTCTTCTCTCTTTCTTTCATATTTTATCGTGAAGAGAATCGTTTTCTATGGGCTGTTTGCCCAACAGTGTGCTTTGAGTGAATTCATGCAATACCGTTGTTTGGCAGTGCTGTTTATCTGAGGGGATTTTTATTGGAAATGAGTTTTTCCCCCTGCTTTCCCAGGCCCGGCCCCATTTTCCTTACTAGGATAGAAAGAGTGAGTGACTGGTGTGATTCTCCATATCGGCCTCCTATTTATTTGTTGTTTTCCATGTCCTTTAGCCCAAATCTCCCGATAGGCCTATAACACGAATCTCAGCACAACAGTTGAGTTATAAAATGATGTCAAGGTCATCGATCTCACGACACATGCTTACATGCTTTATACTAACTTTACTCTTCTGATTTCTTGATTCTAGATATCTAGATCTAGATGTCATTCCACTCGGGTTGTTTTGTTTTGTTTTGTTTGGTTTGGTTTCGCTTTTGTTTTCGCTTGTGTTTGTTTATTGGTTGGTTGGTTCTTTGTCTTATGTTTATTTTTGCTTTTGTTTTGTTATATTTTTTAAAACTCCCACCTGGTTGGAATCGATTTGAAGAGGCCAGCGTCCGACCACAGAGCCCGGCCATCCGGGAAATCGCAGTACGTCTAGGAACAGTGAACTCCGTTGTTCTCTACGTGGTAATTATTGACGATGTTAAGTGGTAGTCTACGGTAGACCATGAAGCAAATAGAATTGAATGAGATTACTATGATATTACTTGTAGTAGTATTCTGATCAGTGAAGTCTGATATTTTTATCGAATGACAAAAAGAAAGAGGTCTACTCTGAAAGATTCATATGAATTTGTTTTGTTTCGTTTGCTTATTTTTTTTATTTATTGTTTGTTGTTTTGGTTTTTGGGTTTTTTGTTGTTGATTTTTTTTGGGTGGGGAGGGGCTTTTTGTGTTTGTTTTAGGTTTTTGTTTTGTTTTGATTATGTTATAGTAATTTCCTTTTTGGGGAGTAAAATAGTTTCTTGTCTTCTTATCTCATAAATAAATCGGAACGAT
Organism: Goniobranchus kuniei; assembly: GCA_025770095.1. Taxonomy (NCBI): domain Eukaryota; kingdom Metazoa; phylum Mollusca; class Gastropoda; order Nudibranchia; family Chromodorididae; genus Goniobranchus; species Goniobranchus kuniei. The sequence continues at coordinate 8,436 of JAOYNN010280503.1, forward strand.
GATGGTATGACCATGATTTACAAGAACATAATCTTATTTGATATTTCGCCATATCGTCCCCCGACCCTCTTCACCCCAATTTCAGGTAAGTAGACAGACAGACAGACAAGACTGCAAAGTAAAAAGTCATTGTAGAGCTCTGTGAGCATGGGTGCACTCACCGTAGAACGAGCTCAATATAAAAAAGCTTCCAAAGTTATTTCACTCTCAAAAAGTACGATCATGCAACACTCACTCTAAAACAACTCTACTGTCTTCCTGTGCATGAGAGAATATTGATTTTAATACAGAATGCATGATTTACAAATGTATGCACAATCTTGTACCAATGTATTTGTTGGAACTGCTTTCACTCTTCGCCCCCACACGTTCAAAAGATCCATCAACAAAGGGCTGCTTTCAACACCTACCAGCAAATATACAAGATCGAAGGGGGCTTTCTCAAATGGAGGACCAAATCTATGGAACAATTTGCCGTCTGATGTCAAAGACGCAGAAACTTTCCCTCCTTTCAGAAAACGATTGAAGACTGACCTTTTCAAAAAAGCCTTTGATGTTTAGGGCCCTTTTTTGCAGCTGCTGCACCATCATGCCGTGGATTTGTTCTTTTATTTGTTGATTTTGTTGATAATCTTCATTTGGATTGTTTCCTCAGCGCCTTAGAGCTTACATATTGGAGGAGGGCGCTATAAAAATAATATTTTCACATTATTATATTTATTTTATACAGTAATGCGCAAAAGTAACCCAACACTCATTCGATAGTCTACTGCTATCATATCTTATCAGTTTTAATTTGCTCCCCATTAAGGTATAATTAATTTCGAACATTTTGACACCTCAATCAGCCAAATATTGCCAGATCCCACAAATACACAGACATTCATAAACTAGCAATTAGAAATTGCACTTTGCAAAAGGGAATAGAGTGAAAGGAAATTGATATGCACACTGGTGCAATGCAATGATGCCAAAACCACGTGGCTTAATGGAGGATGTACGTTTAACTTCAGGGAATTTTCCTTTAGATCTCATTTTGCAAAGCAGATTTTCTTACAGCGACTTTTTTTTTAATTCACAAAAAATCAATGCATCGACTTAGAACTTCCATTGAGGTGTCAGAAGGTGCGCAATAAGGTATATTTCCTACAAGTATATTAATTTTTGTCTTTGAATTAACGTTCTAAAGCTGTTGTTGTATAAGGTGGGTGTTGCGTTACTTTTGCGCATGATTGTATGTCCATCTGGATATTTTATGCCTCCACCTCTCTTCTTCTATTAGACAGAGAACCTAATGATAGTAATATTATGAATTAAATATTCCGAAATAAACATTCGTGGACGTGGAGATCTATGATATGCAGTTGGCACGATCGGCCCTGTTCTGCATAACAACGTTTACGGAGGGTCAACAAAACCTCATAACTGATGCCAATGGACGTAGCGTACAGAAATGCTTGTTGGTGCATAGTATTAAGAAAACCACGAAAAGTAACATGGAAAAATGTAGATACGACTCTAAAATATCAATTGAAAAAGAAGGCTATATAATCACGTCAAACTTTCCTTTAATAAAAGTGAAGGATTACAGTACAGTTAGGAACTAAAAAGATTTAAATACTGAATGCAAAAAATAAAATAAATCTCCTCTACACAGAGCTTTGTATCGTAACTTGTATTTTCCTTAAACACACTATTGATGCAACTGTAGCCCAGAAAGTATCTAAAATAGAATTTGAAACTGGTTAGTTACTGTAACTTTAAAAACTTCTAAATTCAATTTTAAAATCAAAATAAGATTTTTATATTTAAGGT